>JAZGTI010002459.1:0-36242 GCA_036877585.1 Botia kubotai
AAAGTATATGAGATTATGAAGAACTGAAAGGGCAATTGAAAGTTTAGACTCACGTGTCTGCCCAGTTCAGACCCTCTGAGGAATTCATCTACAGAAGCCCCTCTTCGCCTGACGTGGGGGGAGTCGTATCCATCCTCTTCCTCATCGGAGTTTAATGAGTGCAAAACATTACCCCTCTCACTGAAGATGTTCCTCCTCTCCACCTGAAACACATCACAACTATTATGTACAGTGATGTAACGATATATCGGCCAATAATCAGTATTGGCCAATCAACTGTATCAGCCAATCATCAGTATCGGCCAATCATCAGTATTAGTCACCAAATGTTATTATCTGTGCTATTGAACATTGTCCAATTGTTTGTATTACACAGTTCCTCAGCAGTGAAGAAAACTGCCTGGGTAAAAATAACAGCAGTTATAATATGCAGTATGAAAAACACACTAATTCATATGCATTTATTAATTCACTCATTTATTATTGTAGTTGTTCAGTATTGGTTTGCATTTGTCTGTCAGTTCAATTCAATAGTACTTTATTTTCCTCAGCTAATGTTTAATATAATTGACAAAATCATAAAGCCTTGTAAGTGAGCTAAAATATAATTATTCATTTTATTCTGGTTAGCATTTCTGAAGCTGTGTAATTATCAGCATTTTAAAACAATGGAGAAGAAAAAATCTCAACAGCCACACTATCATTACATTGTCAACATTGTCATGTTGATCATTAACTTTGTCATTTCACTCTTCATTAATCCTAACAAACTTGTCTCATTCTTGATATGTCATTGTCTTCCAGGGTTCATCTTTCCCTGGACTCACCCTGCTGTTTGTGGAGTTCCTCTGCGCTGCTTGGCGGGCCATCGCCCGAGCCATCGTGTTAGAGATGGGTGCTCCCTGAGGTTGTGGCAAGATCCTCTGGGGGGAGGGTGAGCGCCGGCCCTCTATATGAGGAGGCTCTAGCGTGTGCCCCGGGTGTGAAGGGGGCGGTAAGGGTGATGGGGCCCGGGGATGCGGCTCCCAGGGCTGCCCCAGTCGCCTGCCCATCTCTGGTTCTTTGGCATGGGGGTCTCTGGCACTTGGTAGTAGTTTAGGTTTAGACATAGGGTATGGGGCGGGCGGGGGGTGGATGTGCTGCTGTGGGTGGGGGTGAGGAGGTGGAGGTTGAGGATGGGATGGTTGAGGTGGCGGGACACCGTGAGATTGGACGTGTGGCTGCGGGTGACTCGGAGGGTAGGCTTGAGGATAAGGGGGCGGGTGTGTTTGAGAATGAGGCTGGGGGTGAGGTGGAGGATGAGACTGGAGGTGTGGGTGTGGATGGGGGTGAGGCACCAGGAAGCTGTGTGGAATGGTGGCTACGGGAGAGTCCTGAGACTCTCCTTGTGCTGATATTGTCCTCACAATGACCTCCCGGGCTTCCAGACACTGGATACGGTTTAGTTCCACTGTAACAAAATCTGCAGTGGGGTACATTATCTCTGCTATCTGCAAACAAACCAACAGAAAAACACAACAAGTACAGAATAAAAAATGTGCCTTTGCTGGCATCAACATTTAGAATGAGAAACATACAATAACAGGAATGAAAAACATAAAATAAAATACATACTTGTTTGTGTAGCTGATTAAAAATTTAATTTTAGATTTTTTTTAAGTACAACATAGCCAATAAAAGCTATAACAGTTTGACCTCAGGAGACTTGCACATCATTACAGTTTTGTCTCAGTAAGTGGCCAACGACTTGCATTACATAACACTGAATACTGGGACAACATTTGAATGACAATGACAGACGTGGTCATGAGATGGCGCCAGTGAGCAGAACGAAATTGAGTTCCTCATATGCATTTCTCATATTTGCAGATACCTGGAAAAAGCACCTTATATATATTAAATGACAATTTTTGACGTAGAATAACTGATCCTGGGCCTGCTTTGTCGCTCTGTTAGCAGTTTATTAATCATGAGTTGAGGGAACCACTAAAGAAAACACCAAAAGAAAACTTTCCTTCTCATACATTGCTTGGTTTTGTGTGTTCTGAAAGCACGAGACTTAGCAATATGTAAAAAATAATTGTTTTTAACAAAACTAAGGCAGTGAGCTGTCACAGATGGCATCACTTCACCTTTTGACCTTTAGTGCAGACTATGTAGCCAATGACACTGGCTCCATTGGAAGTGCCGGTAGGTGTTAGGGGCGGAGGCTTCCATCGAACCTGCAGCACTCCAGGAGTCTGTCCCAACTGAACCTGCACGTCCTGAGGAGGTAACGGAGGGCCTGCAAGAACACAGAAGAATCATATAAAAGCAAAATAATGAAACAAGATTAAAGAGCTCATCTGCTATACTTTAATTTTCATATGCATTGAAGGTCACATGATGTATTGCAATGCACTGCAAATGTTGTGTTTGTGGGTGGGCTGCGACACGCATTTTACTATCAAAAACATGCATGAGCGTGTAGAAAATATAATGCACATATAATGGGCATGTTAATGTGTGGGTGTGTGTTCGTGAGCATTACACAGCTGAAAGAGCTGCCAGCTGGCCGCAGACTTTTACACAGTAGGTTTGCTTATGTCAGCACTCCTATTTTCATGTGGGCTGATTTGTCTTAATCATACACATTTTGTGTGGCCGGCAACAGAACTGCACAATCTTTCAACCTACATAAGTTGCTATTATATATTAAAATAAACTATTCTACGACAGCCTCTCACTTTCAAAGTTCATCTAGTTAAGGTTATTTAGCTCAGTTCTGAAGAGCAGGAAGTCCTGCTCCTCGATGGATCAAGCTAATCCCACTGATCACTCCTCCAGCCCCCACATGACAGATCATCTCACGAAGAGCTTAATCAGTACCCACCCCTCACCCTTCAGAGCCCACAGAGCACCAAGGAGCAGCGCCTGGTCCAAAGATGTCCTGAACAAAACCGAGTGCCTATGTAAAGACAATGAAGCTAAATTTGGATCATGTAATTTGCGAAGCTGATCCAGAGGAACTGGATCAATGCTCTGTAATTGAAAACAGCTCAGAGGCTGTCTTTATCCGATCAGACTTTCATTTGATGCTGCTGATCCACAGTTAAACGTCTGCAGATGCCTCCAGCATCACGTAATGAAAGCCTGCTCTGCCATCCCACAGGGAAGCCCACGGATGGGTTTACGTTGTTTACGAGCCCTATACATATCGCATGGGCATTGAGGTGGAGAAACATCATGCACTAGACTAGACCAAAGGTTCATTTATCTCCAGATGTCAAGATGTCCTGAGGTATGCACACCACTGCGGTGGAAATTCAATAATCTGTGAGAAGGACCGTTCCATCATTTGTGGCCTTCCATTAATTAACGTTCTACATCAAAGTATCAATTAAACACAATTATAGAGACAGACAGAGCGTGAATAATCGTCCATTCTTTTCACACCTCTCTTATTGCATTCAAGTTGAACTTGAAATTTTTCCAGTTTTAAGAATACGCTCGTGTTCTTTGGAATGGGGAAATGTAGCACACAGGAGGTGATGGTTTTCATGTAGCTTCTCTTCAAAGTTGGGTACACACAGTTTGCTGATAGTGCTTCTGGAGTATTGATTTTGCAAACGTTCTGTTAAGATTTATTGAAATTTGGGCTGCTGTAGGCAATTTACTGTATAAAATTAATGATGCACTATAAAATGTATTAATAATAAGGCACTTTTTAATGTACTTTGTAGAATTTTTATTTATTCCAAGGCTAAGTTCTAAAAAATTTTACTCTATATTCTATATAGAGTATAGAATTCTATACCACTGGAATGTTTATCAAACTGTACAGTATAAATTAAATCATATATGACAGAAAGAAACAATGTGACAAAATTGTACTGGCTCTGCTCAGGGCCACAGCACTGCAGGGGCCTGTATTAATGCAGATGAGAAAGCTGGCACTTATTAAAACCATCCTCATACTGTATGCATATCTTCTCTGCTTTTTGGCACTGCGATGAGTGTGTATACGTCTGTGTGTGTGTGCTTACGTGAAATGCGTGGGAGACAATAAAAAAACGAGGACTCCCTTTAGAAGCAGAATTCCGGGCATCCCCTCATCCCCCCACCCTCTCTCATATCCTTTCTCCTTTTTTCTTTTCATCTTCACTCGCTCTGCTTCCCTACTGCGGCAAACGCTCTGCCCATTTCCATTCATCATGCATTCATTCATTTCGTCTGCTGACTTTCGTCTGCTCTCCAAAGCCGGAAAACGAGGCATCCTATGGTTCCGCAGGGAAAAGCGTCAAGATGAAGAGAATACAAACGCAACTCGCTTGATCTACGTCTCTGGTAGATGTCTGCTTAATAGGTGTTGTATGAAAACAAGAGCCGACAGTGCACTCGTTTATACACTAACCTGCCATGAGGTTGTTTAATCAAGGCTGCATGTGCTTGTCTAGAGCCTCTCTAGGGTAAGAAGCTCATTATAGAGATAAAACTAAACTTCCAGTCATTCACTACAGCAGGAGACTTTCCATTAATACAGTACACACTGGTGTCAAGTGAAGCATTGTAGAAGCTATTAGATATGCTAGATACTGTTAACTATTAAGTATCCTAGAATGAATGAGGGCTACTTTTATATGTTTTGGTCTATCCCGTAGCAGAGGTTTTGATCATTACGACTAAAATCATATAATGTCATGACCTTTACATAATTTGTTGAGTTGACCTTTAAATTTTAATTAGTAACTAGTTTAAATGACCAAAATGTCAGATTTAGCTGCCCAGATTTTGTGGGAAACCCTGTTACTTCATGTTAACATCCCTTAAAACATTCATGTAGTAACATCATTTTGGACCTGTTCTACAGCATGATGGAAAGACAAGTAAATAATCTTATTCCACGTCAATTGTAGAAATTGTTGTATTGACTGCATTTAATAATCATTCAACACTGTTACTGTACAAAACAAAATGAATCTATGTGAGTTTATCATTAACTCCAAATTAAACACTTTGGTCTAGCATCTACGAAGTGACTAAATTCTGTCATTCTGAAGTTTTGTTCTTTTGTTTTTTCCTTTTATTCAATTATTCATTTATTTTATACAAAATGTCTATGTAACTGTAACTATCCTGAAGACCTTTGAGCCCCATTTTGTGTGGCATTCACTGAAAGTGCTTCTGGCAACTGACAGGAAATCAGCACAGCAAATATTAAGGTTCTATGTCGAATGGTAACTGTTATCCAGTAAAAACAACTGACAGCTGTGAGTTCTGCATACAATCATTACAGCGGATATTTACAGCCTGAACTGTGAACAGTGTGTCGGCGCCTCGTGCTTCCTCACAGCACACGTGATGTTCACCTTCTCGTCAATGTAAACAGCTTGAGAAAGGGCTCAGTAGGCATCTGTAGACCAAGAGCTCCAGTCACCTGCCTACAGCAACCGAGACCTCATTTATTTTCTTACTATTAATTACTTATTGTATTCATTAATCACCTGGTAAGACAAGCATCACTATTATTTATACTTCGTCCAGCACTATTTGTGTGGTAATTGGGTAGGGATATGCTATTATTAAGACATCAGATTACAAAAATAGTACAAAAACAGGTTAAAAAATGTTCATGTTTTATATTAAATGACAAAACTGAATATCTGAACATTGGGGGATGGGCTTTTTTACACTGTAAACAACCACCTAGCAACACCCTAGAAACCACTTAACAACACCATAGCAACCACATAGCAACAAGCTAAAAACATTTAGAACACCGTAGCAACATGAGTAACCACTCACAACCTTGGATTGCGGCAGCACCACCTGCAAACCCTAGTTACTTTTTAAAATTAATTCATGGTTGGATGTTTCCTTTTTCAAAAATAAAGTTAGTAATAAGTGTGATTGCATGATAATTAGATCTCATGTCACCTGGAAATAAGAAATGAATGTGTAAAACTGAGTGTGCGCTCGAAGGCAGCTGATAGTGAGGTGGAGGAACTCACCAGCCGGTTGTGTGCAGAACTCCACAGAGACCTCCTTCTTCTCCCTCTGCTCGAGGGGCAGCTGCCAGGGCATCTGATGAGGTCTGGCCACCACCCTTATCTTATACACTGTCATGGGCTTCAGGTTGTAGAACTGGTATTTGTACCCCCCGGGCTTTACCACGTCGTACTCTGTGTCATTTAGGAAGATGGTGTGGCTGTAGTTACTGTTGCTTGGCATCCAGACGAGCTCAGCCGACGCTTGTGTGATGTTCTCCACACGAAGATAATACGGTGCCACTATGACGTCCTTCCCCACCAGCAGGGTGCAGCGCAGCGGATCGGAGAGCCCGCGCTCCGTCACACTTTGAATGGAGATGCGATGCGTGCAGGAGGCCAGGTTCAGCTTCTCAATCAAAGATTTTGTGCGACCACCGAACGGCACGCTCATACGCACTTCCTGGTCCACCAGCACATTGTAGCCACTGATGGGAGCCCATCCGGGCAGCACCACTGGTGGGTCCCAGCTTATGATCACGCTTTTGGCCAGCTGCTTGATCAAGGTAATGCGGCGGGGGTAAGGCACAATGTCTTCTCCGATCTCATCAATGTTCACGTCCAGCGTGCCTGTGCCATTGCTGCAGGGTCCCAGGAAGTCCATGCCCAGCCCCATGCTCATGCCCAGGCTGCTCACCCCACTGCTGCTGCTGGTGCCGGTTCCCGTATATGAGCCCAGCGTGTCCAGCTTTTCCGACAGCAGAGTGCTTAGTGTGCTCACGGCGCTGCTCGGCATGGAGGCGGGGCTGTGGTTGAGGTAGGATGGTTCCTTGATGCGGTCCAAGAGAGGAACCGAAGGGAGCTCCTCATCCTGCATGAAGTCCACAAAGTTGGAGGGAACGAGACCCTGCTGTCCATCCAATAACTCTCCTGAATAACAGAAAAAGAACAGAGATTTACAATAGATGAGCAGACACACTTCAACCATCAACTATTTTATTATTGGTGTTCATTTTATTTTGTCCTAACAGCTCTGGAAGTTGACGAGATACCCTCATAGAAGCCATCCTCATCCATAGTCCCATAAACATACAGGTACTTTCCAGCCACCAGGGGGAGCTCTGCTTCAGGGTGCTCATTGGGGCCATCATAAGGGTTATAACTACAGGAAGAAACCATTTTTGGAAAGCTTACAAAACACTTTGCATTACATTATATGAATACTCTGGGTTAAATAATGATGTTTACATGGTTTTGACACCAGTTAAATGGTCAGAGTTTCAGAGAGTATTGATGCAATGTGACAGTATGAGTTGATATTATTGTCTGTGGTATTTGACAGCAGACCACAGATGCTATCCATAGAGCTTAAGTTTTGTATTAACCCTGAACACTGTGGGCTAAACAGCAGACCTGTTACAATGATTCATGTTACTCCTAATCATTATAGTTTAGGGCATGTTGTAGCAAATCATTACAGCCAATGACACGCTAAAACCTATTATTACAGCTAATGTCCTACTGTAACGCATTGTCATACGTTACAACAGCTGTAGCAGGTCTACTTACTTGTAGCGAGCAACACACAATCGCACTTTGCCTGTGTATCGGGACTTAGATCTTGGGGACAAGATGACTTCTTTGTCCATCTGATGGAGACAGAGAGGGAGAGCGGAAAGCAGAGATCAAGCAGGTAAAGACAGAGAAATAGTTAATGGAACACAGTTAATGGTTTACTACTGTAGCTCGCTGTACTGCTGTCGTAACAGCACAGAGATTTTAAGAAGTCAAACACATAGCTTTGAACAAATCAATGTGCTTTCCACCCCAAGTTAGATTTTTGATAAAAGTCTGAAATAATTGAGAGCAGAAATCTGATAATGTGGGCGATTAAGCCAATAACGCCAGCAGAGCACAGTCTGAGCAGCCAGATTGGACTTTTCACACCCACACACACACACAACCTGTCACTTTATGCTATAATTATTCTCATAATGGCCAAATAACTGTGGTACATGACATACACTTCATTCTATTCTATTTTATTCTATTCTAGCAAGGCAACACTGTATTTGATTCTATTCAGATTCTATTCTATTCTAATCTAACAATTAACGGATATTTATTACGCTACTAATTTATGGTCTTTCTTTTTGTGATTTAACCACCAGTTTTTTTATTAGTGTGTTTCTGTGTTGTGCCACTACATATTGTCCCCGAAGGGAAATTAGGCTTACTTTGAAAATCACATTAACACTGCATAGTGTTACATTATTTCTTATACATCAGAAAACAAAACAAGTCTGGTTTGCAGAATAAAACTTTTAAAAAGATAAATAAAAGGTTTTCAGCTGTGGAACTTCAGCGCTCATGCTTTTTTTTTTTTACAGCTCTGTTTCCAAGATTTAACTTGTTTAACTGTTAAACTCATGATTACAAAAAAGTGAAGTGAAAGGCTGTTTATTAAATGAATAATAAACAGAACAAAATAATTGTGGACTGTTGACTGTACAGTTGACTGTACTCACAGCAGTGGCGATGACGGGCCGCACCTCTGAGAGAAAAGCTCGCCGCGGGCTGGAGGGCGTGCTGCGGGACAGGAAGCTGGGTTTGACAGACAGAAGCTCCGCCTTCTCCCCCTCACTCATCTGCAGAGGTCGAATGAGCTCTGAGATCTTACTCACAGGATCCTCATTACCTTCACACACACATACACAGAAAGGTGACTGATCGCTTCATTACTGTGTGAATCCTCCACCATCCACCACCTTAGCACAAAACGAGAGAAAAGTGAAGGAAGTAGATTGCATTTAAGTGGATGTATGAAGTCAGTTCCCCTCAAATTCACACAGGTGTCCAAGTACAGTCACCACAGGTGCTGTTCATCACATTAAATATGCACGTTTAATTAAGATTAATAGCCTCAGTCCAAATTTTGATCACAATATCTATTTTTATCATTTAAAACCTGCCAAATTTCTTTCTGTGAAAGGCTTTGCTTAAAAGTGTCCCTGTGCTGTTTAAAATAAATGCCACTTGGTTTTATATGTTGTTATCTAATGCACTTATGCATTTTAACATTAATGCATTTTAAATACATTTACATTTATGCATTTGGCAGATGCTTTTATCCAAAGTGACTTACAGTACGTTCAAGTTATACATTTTGCCAGTACATGTGTTCCCTAGGAATTGAACCCACAACCTTTTGCACTGTTAACGCAATGCTCTACCAATTGAGCTACAGGAACATAATGTGTAACTTACGTATATAAGTATATAAATACCTTTTTTATAGAATGATTAAAGAAGTATCAGCACATTCTCTTCTATGTTTGCCGGGTGTATGTGTACCTTTCCCTGAGGGGGCAGAGAGGCCGTTGAGGAGCTGGGAGAGGGAGAGGGGTTTGGTGGGCGAGCCAGGCGAGTCGCCCCCTGTGAGCTGACTGCTGCTCAGGATGTTTAAGTTTCCAGCCTGCAACCTGAACTTCTCCAACTCTTTTGACAGCTGGTTAAACTGCTCACTCTGTGTCCGGCATTTTTCCTCCAGTTCTCTCACTTTAGCCTGGAAAGAGAGAGAGACAAAGAGAGAGAGAGAGAGAGAGAGAGAGAAAGATTAAAATCCCCAACAATGTAATCCGACTAATGGGCTGATTAAAGCATACAAGATTCTAGTAACTATGGACATTTACGAATTGGTAACAGCTTTTATTAACATATATGTTACAATGAGACACCTAACTGATAAAAGCTAATGAGTGAAGCCTGCCAACTCTACCAACATTGAAAGTGGCTGGTAAGCACAGGACAACGACGGCAATCTACAATACTACAGCATGACCTACATCTGAAAGAAGGATTTTCCTACCAAAAACCACATTGTGCTCTTAGTGCGAAGGATACTTCTCAGCTTCAGACACAACAGAATCAAAAAAAGACAAAGTCAATCTATGTTCAGCTGTTATTGTACAACAAAACTCTTGTTGGTTATGAAGTTAGCAATGGGAGGTTATACTACATGGAACAGATTACCACACATGCCAAAATAACTGTAGAAGCCATCTGTACCCAATGATTAGACGAAACTCACATGAATATTGTTATACAGGAATACCATTAACTGCATTTAAGGATCATGTGAGTTTGCATTCTAATAAGCCAATGTAAAAATGTAACTTGACTTATCCACACGGTATACCTTGTACATTATGTTTATGCAAAGATTAAGTGCACATTATTTCCTAACAGGGCTGCTTGGGCAAGGAAATTAAAGGGAGGTGAGAAAAAGGGGTGTGTCGTGTTCTGCATTCCATCAGTCATTTGAATGGTCTAAACTGATGGTTTCTGCAAACGCACATATCCATGAAACGCCACAGGGTTCACATAAACAGCACTCATGCATCAGTACAGAGGAGCAGTAAGGATCAGGCAGTGAATGAGAAACTAACATTTGAGTCAAATAGCAATGGAGCAAAAAAAGAGTTTGTTTCATTTGTAGTGTTTCATGTTCATGGCCTGACCTACACAGGCCATCTTAATCTTCATTTATCTCCTGTGTTAAGCCTCTGTTTTATCAGAAAAACACCCCCTAAGAGGTATGAGGGATAACAGGGTGGTTTAAACTAAAATGAAAGTTAAAACTGGTGGAAACAAGACTTTTTATTGTTGTTTAATCCTGAGGTTATTCGTTGTCAAAAACATACAGTTGGAGAATATGTATATTTTTATAACGAGGTAAGAAAAATGAAGTTAATATGTGTTCCTATTCTAATTTCTTTTTCTAGTGTTTTCTAATGTCTTACGCAATTTTGCTTCTCGGGTCCTTTAGATTAATGTTTATCTCGGGGAAAAATACTCATTAAGACAATGTTTTTGTTCAATTAAATGTTTTTGTTTCACAATTTATAATTATTGTTGTTATTATTATTGTTTTTCACGTCTCATCAGAATACATTTAAAATAATAGCTATAATACTTTTAAATATATATATATTTTAATATACTCTATATAACATCTGGTTTTAAAAACAAGAATCCATTGCCTATTTTCACAAGTATTTTTGACAAATATAAACATAAAAACAACTTTAGCGAGGCATGTATTAAATGACTATGAAGAATGATGGTGTGTGTTATAGGTTCAATAATTTGATCTATGGCGATATAGATCAAAGGTATTGACTGAATGTTTACGGCTCAGTCATGGATATGTTGAAGACAGGACAGCTGAAGGAAGTGACAGGAACTACTCCCAATGAGCCACACAGGGGAGGAGAGGGAAAACACTGAGGAGAAGAAAATACCTGCATGCTGTCCAAGTGATTCTGTATATGCAAAAAAACAAACAAAACAAACAAAAACAAAACAGACCAGTAACATAGTGACAAGAGATGTAAGAAACCAAACAAATCAGTTGCACACACAAGCATTTCAAGCACAGCTCCTGAGGTCACCCAACTTGATTATAGTATCTTTATCTTTTCAAAACATAACAGCAATGAAAGAAAGAAATCAAAACCTGTGTTTAAATTAAATCTTGAATTTGGTGTTAGAGAGATGTACTGTATATTACTTAAAACATTTAGCACAGATGGACAAAAAATGAAAGCTGTGGGTGAGGAGATTTGCAAAACATTATATATTTTTATTTTTAATTAACAAAGGTCTCCAGTTAAACCAACTGAATAACTCACGATTTGACCAAATGGTGAATGTTAACATGTGACTCATATGACAGATTTATGGCTTATATGAGCTAATGTATGATGACGCACATGAAATGTTCTGTACTTTAACTAACGGCCTGCTGAGTGACAATACATTTTAAAGTGCTTGCTTATATGCACGCTCGCATTCACATGCATACAGTCATTAACATGCAGAACTTACTCACCTCTAAAAGATGGACAGCGCCTTCGTGCTCCTTCTTAGCCTCAACTTGAGCCTAAAGGTAACACCAAAATATTCCATAAATCTGCTAAAAACATTATAATATACAAATGCATATTAATACCAAGTCATTGGCATATTCTTTGTCATGCATGGCCAAATACATTTGTACATATTCCTAACCCACTTTACTGGCAGCTGTAGCTCAAGTGCATTGTGCTCGCAACGCCAAGGTCCAGGGTTCAATTCCCCAGGAATGCACAATGCGCATACTGATAAAACATAAAACTTGTGTACTGTGTGTTGATTTAGATAATTTAGACAAATGCATACATTTATATAGTGTATAAATAAATGTATACAGTTTATAAATGCAAACTGCTGTGATTTAGAACTACTGTTCTCTGATCTCTCCATTAGTATTCAATGGTGTTTAGATTTGGATTTATTGCCTGACACTTCACAGTAAAGTGTTTTGTTTTCAAGCATTTCAGAGTGATTTTTTATGTGTATAGGGTCATTGTCACAACTATGTGATGCTAGCGGCAAAAGTGCTCTACAACAAAGCTTAGAAATATCCTGAATTAATATTGAAAATCAAGTCCTGTTGCTTTTTCAGAGTTAAAGATTGACAGTTGTTCGGAAAGGGAAGAGAATTACCTCTGTGTTAAATCTACTCTGGAATGATCTAGAACGTGGAACATGGAAAAATGATCCTGAGGACAATGATGCTCAAATTCACACAATGGCCAGATTTATACAAGTAGACATTAGTTCCAATGCTAATCAATATACTTTCAACCTAAACATTTTTGCAGTGCAGTTTTGATATATTGTATCAAAACTACTGTAAGTACTCTATAGTACTGGTGTTATTTGAGTGTTGTGTGAGTTACATTAATCTATTCCAAAGGGTTTGGTTTTGGTTAAAGAAACTTTAGGGAATAAGGGTGTGGTGATCCAGTGCAGTGCGCTGAGAGTCATTCACTATGACTAACAGCAGCTGTAGAACAACATTCAGTTCCACATGAATAGAGGAACATCTGTTTAGGACTCAGCCTCTGCAGCTTCAACACAATGAATCACTCTCCATGCATGGAGATACACTTTTAGAACAACGCCACTGCATTATGTCTTGATATTTCCTGACAAATATGTGTGCGTGTAATTTTCTCTGTGTTTCTCCTCAGTAATCACAGCGGTCCATTCAATAAATACAGACAACATGTCAAACATTTCTGTGGGCAACAGTGCTCTCACACTCTGGAGAACGTGCCAGATTCCGTCACCTGCTCCAGCGTTTCATCAGCGAGCTGTCTCCTCTGAGCTGCGAGATTGGCTCATCCTCTTCATTCAAATGGAGAAATGAAGAGAAATTTCTGATGAAACTCGTCTTCATTAGGAGCTTTTAGACAGCAGGATTTTATTACTGAGTGTTTGTTTCAATAATGGACACGTTTATGTCCCAGTGGTTGATTTTTAATAAAGATTTGCCGTTTGTTATATAAAAAGTCATATTAAACTGTCTTGGAAACTGGTTACCATGCCCACAACCCTTTTTATTTTCAAATACCTATTATGTAGAGATTTTATTGTTTAACCCTTTCAATACTTAATTGTGTGTATTATTATACGTATTGTGTAAATGCTGGCTAATGCTGCCGAGCTTTGACACAAAATGATTGGAACAGAATGTCATTTGTTCATGGTGGTTCTGGGGAAATAAAAATGTACAACAGGGACATCTTGATTGTTTCGGGTTGAATGGATCACTTGACATACGCCACTTGACTAAACAACCATGTAATTGTTTTTCAATACTCCTGTTTGCCTCGTCCACAATACAATGTGAGGAGACTTTCCAAAAGTATCAATCAGGGAGATCATTTTGAAAGATTCGTTTATGCTATGTTGCTGGTCCAAGATGGCTTAACATTCTAAACCAGCTTGACCAAGATGGTCTATTCTGCACAGCTATTTAAATTTTGGCCTGTGTATGAGCTGGTTCCAGTGGTTATTGTGGACATGAACCTTGACCTCTCACCTTCTGCAGAAGGTCAATCTCCTGCTGCTTGGCACTAAGGACGGCCAAGGCTTGTTCATGCTCTAATTCTAGCTGCTGCCTCCTCTCTGCAGCCTCTCGCATATGCTGGAAGAAAGAAGGAGTACAAGGTGAGACAAAACCCAGCACAGGATGAGCAGAGAGAACGAGAGCAATGATCAATCGTTATTAAAGGCTCTTAAAAGCCACACTGCAATGCTGCTGCTGTAAAATACCAGCAAAATAAAAGTCCCTGCACTGATCTATAAGTAGATCCTCAGCTTTTAGGAGATCGTAACCCTTTTGACCCCTTTTCTTTCAGTAGTATCCAATCTAAACGCTAAGACTTTTGGCTTATCCAGGATAACAAAACAGCTTAAACCAGTTATTTGGTTATAACTAGAAATTCTTTTCAAGATATCGTAAAAATAACAAAATGTGGTCATCAAAGAGGGTTGTGTTCATTTGCTTCACCAGGTAAAGCAAAAACAATAATGCATCAAGTCAATCAGCCAGACGAAGCACAGCCATGTAGCTTTTCATAATCAATAAAGGGGGTGAGGTTACAGCTCTGTACAAGAAAGGGTGCGCAAACAACACAGCATTTTCATTCAGTGCCGATTACCACCCAGCAACATTCCCAGAAGCTCCCCTGACCTGTTAAGGTAAACAAAAAACACAACCTAGCGAAATTCTGTCCATTTGTGACAGGAGAGGTTAGAGGGTAAAAAGGGTAAAAGGAGGGATGTTCCATGCTGCCATGAAAGAAGAATGCAGGGCAGGTAGGTTAGGAAGGTTAGAGTAATTTAACCTTCAGAGGATAAATAAATCGTACTATGTGTGAAATATGCCACAGGTCTGATCATCAGGTGATAACACATAGACTTGGAATAGAAAGTGCATCTTTTACAACATTTATTACATGGCGCTTATTACATGGAACTCTGGAACACTTCATTCTGATTGGACTGCTGCATTTTGCAGTGACCACCAACTGTATAACTTACAGCTGTCACCAGGAAACGTATAAATTTGTCAAGCTTATTAATTTGTTTATTTGGTAAGCAGCCATGTAATAAGAGGGACAAATGTTTACATAGCACAACAAGCAACTGCATAAAATCTAGACAAATACAACCCTGGGCATTAAAAATAGACAAATATGAGCATGAAATACAAGTCATTCAAATTGAAAGCAATTACATATTAGTCTCTATTTAAAAATTGAGATTTTTGAGATTGACATACTGATCATTTTCACATATTTCACACTTTGTACATTCAGCAAAACTGGCACTCCAGAGTAACTTAAATGAACGAAAAATTGGCATATTTTAACAATATGTACAACGTGTGGATTCTGTATAACTCAAAAAAAGAGCTAATCAGGTAAGTTCATTGTGTGCGTGTGGGGGGAGGGTGTAATTGTGCATAACTCTTGTGTCATGCACAAACGCATTCCGCAGTGCTTTAGCCGGGCGATCATTCAGATCTCAAGACAGCATCAAGATCAACTGTTAGTACTCGGTCAAAAACCACATTCAGTTAGTGCTGGCTTCTGTAAAGTCTTTTGAGATACCTGATGAATGAAATATGGAGGGAGTCAGAGAGGGGGAGGGGGCAGGAGAGGGGGATGTTAGGGGAAGGATTGGGAACTCCGCACTCCTAGTCGATCACAGATCCACAGTTTGGGGGCGCACGACAGCTCTAAGGAGCAAACAGAGGTGCAAGGTAAATACAGATGAGAGGGGAGGTCATGATCTGGATCACACTAAAACACGGCCAGGTGCATTCACTGAAACACCTGTTCTAAGACTGGGTATCGCCACAATTCACACTATGTCAATCACATCACATTGGACTCAATCTATGAGAAGGCTTATCCAGTCACCTCAATCTAAGATCCAGATGTTTACATTCAAGATATTTATATACAAGTGTTGTAAGTTCTTACCTTCAGCACCTGCTCTAGGTTCTCCAGCTTGCCTTGGAGCTCAATTCTCTCCAACAGAGCGCAATCTCTCTCCACCGTCACTGTGTACAGGGCCTCCTGTAACTGCTCATGCTCACTTTTCACCTGAGAAAGAGATAGAGAGAGAGAGAGAGAGAGAGAGAGAGAGAGAAAAAGAGAGCGAGAGAGAGAGAGCGAGTGAGAGAGAGAAAGAGAGAGAGAGAAAAAGAGAGCGAGAGAGAGAGAAAAAGAGAGTGAGAGAGAGAGAGAAAGAGAGCGAGAGAGAGAGAGCGAGAGAGAGAGTGAGAGAGAGAGAGAAAGAGAGAGACAGAGAGGGTTAAAAAGGTTAAAAAGATGAAAGGTCATTCTTTACCTGCCAACAAAATGGATTTCAACTCTTTAGACAAAAAAGTCCCATAATGTCAGAACCTTGACCTAATGGCATGAAGCTGTGGCCTGGTGGTGTACAGGCATTGACAGACTGGGCTGTGCAGTGGACAGACATCTTTATTAACCGTATTACATGCTGCCGATAAACATTCAAAGGAAAAGCTAACTGCTCTGTGATTTTTCTCTCTCTGCTCAGGAGATCTTTTATGTATGTTTTGTCCAACTCTGTTTCAGAAGTTTGTTAATTTTTTAACAGAAAAAATGATCTGTAAAATAAAATACATACATAATACAAAAAGTGTAACATGATTTTACAGTGTAAAATCACAGATTTTACCTTAAATAAAATTTTTAATTTAATTTTAAGCACAGTTTTAACCCTTGAGTCACAAACAAGTGCTTTAGCAGAAAAAAAACAAAGAGCATTAAGTCTTTAGTTAAAAGTCTCTATTTACTCTGTAATACTTCACAACAGAAATACTGAATATAAACAACAACAGAAATACTGAATATAAACAACAACAGAAATACTGAATATAGCTCTACAACACGTGTAGTCTTTAAACTACAGCTTTGGCACACTGTCTGGAGTGAGTGTATTTAGAGGTAGAGAGAGAGGAGGGGCTGACGTCCTGCATTGATCGCAGCGTCACTCCTGATAAAAAGCTGAGCTGTCAGAGAGAGGCAGTGAGTACACACTCCACACCTGCCCGATCTGACACTCATCTCTTATCTGCAATCTGACCTGTACAGCTCACAGAAACATCAATTAGGGCTGAACAGGCCTGTTCTAGAGGAAGTATGTATGACCTATTACATCTGTACTGTTGACTCTTATGACATTCAACCTGCATGTCATTGGATAATAATGATGGGTGCAAGTTAAAGAACATGAAATCAAAACTGACCACATTTTCATTCATATTTTGTATATTATTTATAGCATGAAGAAAAAAATAAAATCAAAATTTCACCAAAATGTCGCTGAAACATATATTATTTTCTGATGACTGAAAATAATTTTAAATAACTTAAAATAACTTAAAAATAACTGATGATTATTTTCAGCCCTCATGGGCGAAACAAATAATCTTAACAAATGATATTACAGTCTGCTTTTCATGATTCAAACAACCTCATGTAAGACATGAAAACAGTATCCTCCACTTTTATAACAACTTTTATTTTCTGTTAACCTAATTATTATGGCAGAGAGAAATAATAACCAATTACATCCAAAACTTCCAAATGTACAGAAACAAAATCTTCAGAGTACAGAGACATTAGAAATGAGAAATTGGACTTTCAAAAAAGCAAACAAATTCACTCCCATTTTCTACCATTTCAGTCAGAGGCAAAAGCTCATCTACAGACAGGAAACTACCTCAGGACAAGAACAGCCATTAAGCACCATTATCTCACCATGCCAACTACCTCCTTCAAAACCATTTTTTTAAACTAATTTAAAATTTCTCACATTTCAACATTTCTAAATGACCCTCCCAGTCTGCTGTAATGCTGAGCCACTACTAACAGACTGCATAGACCCAAGCTGTGCAGCTGCCACGTTGATGACGATGAAATAGAGCCCTAGATTCAATGATGTCTCACTCTCAAACTGCTATTTGAGATGGGGGGAGGGGGGGTGTACTCGCAAAATAAGCCATGCATGAAGGACTGTTCTTGTCAAAACAACAGCGTGCTCATATGACTCGACCAAAGACACCACGCCCTTACTGCTCTCAGATCAGCATTGTAACACAAGAAGCTGTTTATGCTATAGGTCAGAAACATACTCAATGCAAGTACATGAATGCAGAAATCGCTGCGCTGCCACAAGGAGCACTATAGCTGATATTGGAGTTAACTATCCACTTTTACTAACAGTTTTTTTGTTGTCAGAGCAACTACTGGCATGGAGTTATAATATAGTTAATCTAACAATAATCAGGTCTACTGCCACAGACATTTGAAGGCAAGTCTATCAACCCCTGTTTACTTAAGTTTACATTAGGTATGCTTAACATTTACATTTAGGCATTTGGCAGACGCTTTTATCCAAAGCGACTTACATTGCATTATACTACACATTGATCACTATACATTGAGTATGTGCAATCCCTGGGATCGAACCCATGACCTTGGCGTTGTTAACGCCATTCTCTAACCACTGAGCTACAGGAAAGCTTTAACTATATTGCATACATCTAATACACTTCATAGACTTAATGTAGGCTAATATATAGAGTCTGAGTGAAGGCTGCAGTTTGAGCCTTAAATCCAGCATATTTACTGTACCTATATAAATATCACATTTACAGTACACTGTCTCTCTGATGTTTGCACATTACTACGGTAACTGCTTCTTTATTTGGCAGCTATGATGTCTGTTTCCAAGCAATTCTTTTAGTCTCCCATCACTTCCTCTGTATTGCTCATAGGTATTGCATTCATAAATGTCTAATGAGAGAGAATAGATCCTGTTTTCCCACAACATTTGACAACGCACCTACCTGGAAGTAATGACAGCAGCCTACCTTTGAACAGCTCAGCGGGAACGCGCTGCTCTGCCAGGACTGCATGCCAAAATGTGGCTGACACACACGACTATAAGATGAACTATAAGCAGGTTATGGGGCGCTGAAGCTAGCAGGCATAAATTGGCGATATCAGGCATGCAGGTGTGAGACAGAATTGGGGGAGAGCAGAAAAGTGTTTATCAAAAGAAGACCAAAGTAGATGAATATATATCACAGGTGCAGCATCAGAGGGCATAAGCAATGAAGGCTGTCTGCTGCTGCTGCTGTATGAATAAGACTGTTAGGAATGTGGATGGTGAGCGCTGCTCTTTGACTTTATGATGTAATCTTTGGGAAATCTCTACATTGGTCCCAGGCTTGTCTTTCAAACTGCAAACATGTATGGCATATCATGCATGAGTTTGATAATTTATTACACTTTTAAATATTGTTTAAATATTATCAAATATTGTTTATTATGATTGTTTATTATGATAACAGTAGGCATTAAAACTGTTACTACATTAATAGTAGTTTAATTCAAAATCATGAGTTTTAGAATTGTTCAGTGTTTAATTTTAAATGGATTAAACTAAAATAAAACACAAATTAATTGTTCTGGAATTATGGTGATAATACAATTTGTAATGACTGAGTTGTATTCATTAGAAAAATGCGAATTGGGAGCATATGTGTTTTGGATTATATTCTGTGGATCTGCTTTCAGAAAAGGATCAAACATTTGTTTGGTAACAGGAACCTAACTGATGTGCTCTATTCAGTGCGTGAGTAATATTCAGTGTGTCTGAGTGACGACTTCATGACTGATGGCGGTTACGGTCTGTCAACGCTGAAACAAAGCGGTACTTTAAAACACGCTGCTGCTCAACCATGAACCAATCATGTTTTTAAATATTTCAGCTATTACAAGAACATAATATCCGCCTAGTCCAGAGAGCAGCGCTTCTTCATGTCCTCTCAAACAGCTTCAGCAGACCCAGTGAATCTCCAACACACACACAAACACACAGCACAGTCTAAAACTCTGGCATACAGTGTCATTTATGTATGATGTATCCTGACATTGTCATAAAATCATCTGGCAGGAAATTGCTTTTCCATGACTATACAAACAAACCCGCACGCAAGAACTCCAATAATCAACATCACAAGCAATATCAGCTTGACCATCCTGGAAATTAAATTGTTACCCCTTAAGCACACACACAAACGCACACACACACACACTTGTTTTTATGCCTTATGGGGACGTTCCCTACACCTAATGACTTTTGTACTGTACAACCTATATTCTATCCCCTAACTCTCACTCTACCCCTAAACCTAACCTTCACAGAAACCTTTCTGTTTTTTTACGTTTTAAAAAAAAAGCATCACTTATGTTTCATAATCAGTTTACTTCGTGGGGACCGCTGGCTTGTCCCCGCATTGTAGGTGTGTATGATTTTACCATCATCGTGGGGACATTAGACATAAAAAAATTTAAAATCTTCTTAAGGATTAAAAGAAATCTGTTGTTTGCCTATAGTTAAATGCTTTATGATTCTTCTAGAAAAAAGGGTTAAGTTACAGAATGGAGAATGCCTCTACTTCTAAATATGGATCTACTTCATGAGCTCCAGAACACCTTACTGTCTACTGTTGGTATTTGCCTTTTTAACTTCCTACAGTTAAATCACACTTACAGTTTTGCTACAGTTTTAACAATTAAAGCTTCTAAAAGGTCAGGCTGTACGGTTCTATAAAGAACTTTTAACATCCACAGATTCTTTTTAATTGCACAATATGTTCTTTGTAATAAAAAAAAGGATCTACAGACTTTAAAAAGGTAAGAAAGAAATGGTTCCTTGAAGAACCAAAAATCATTATTATTTAACATAAAATCTGCCACAAGATAGCTGTCCACACCACTACAAGAGCATGTAATGTCAACAAGCTGTCAAGAGACATTACCATTTATCAAAAGATTAACCTGTCTGCAAGCAGAACGTAGGATTGAAAATGAATTAGACTTTTATCCATGACTCCAGAGTCCAGATTAGTGATATTGTTGCACCAGGTAATATGTCTTATTGCTTTTGGCCGAAATACAAGCAATTTCTGCTGTAAGTTTTTGTTGCTGGTGGTGCTAATTCAATTCTGTGGTTTTCTCATTTTTAAACTATGCTTTTGTAGTTTCTAGCATTAATTCTGAGAATACTGTATCCAACACTATTTATCTCAGACAATTTAAAGTACTCACAGCACTAAACATAAATACTTGTGACAATATTTGATTACATCATTTTGCAACTGTCAATTTGAAACTTACGTACCTCATGTTGCTTTGAAAAGTCACATATCATCTTATATCATCATCATCACATATCACATAACTGCCTGACCTTTCTAACAGCTAACATGTAATGCTAATTAGCCCTGGAGAACGAATACTGATGCTTTGCAGACTGTAATTTTTGACCACTTTTATGATTCTTCTTTAGCATAATCAAACATCAGCAGTAGATTTACATGCTCATATTTGCTCTCTGTTTCAAACCTAGTAATCTGCCTACAAAGGCAGCATTTTAAGGCATCATACACTGCAAGTGTGCTACTGATGCCGAGACTGTTCTAAAATACTTTATTTTAATTATACAGACAAAATCTAAAGCAGCATCACACATATACTTTGTGGAGAAGGCAATCCCATAATGCACTATAAGAAGTTCAGTGAAAACAAAGTCCAAGATGGCAGACACACTCAAGAAGAATGTCAATTTTAAACAAATATTTCACTCAATACTGAAAAGCATTAAAAATAGTTCTGTACCTAATATGTATGCTTACTGTGTCTTTAATGTTTATTAGAGTGTGGAAATGCTACCATAAAAACATGAACATGAAACTATTGAAACAAATATGAGACAAGCCTCAAAATGCATAGTGCTATTTCTGTGTTCCTCATTAGTCACGGTTCCATTTTAAACAGGATGCTACTTTTGATGGCAGCTTCATATAGGCGGTAGGCAGTGAGGAATCTCAATGAGTTTTGGAACAGAGTTATACGTCGTGTGTGGATACATTCATATATGAACTCATCAATCTCCCGAGCGAGTGGGTGCTCACTGTTGTGCTCCAGGGCAGAAGGACTCAATGGATTGAGTTAGAGGATGAAAGAAGGTGTAGCAGGTGGCCCAAGGCCTCCAGCTTTATGAAGAACAATCCTCTGCTTCCACTCAAGTGGCAAAAACAACATTAGTGCTCTCCACCAGAGAACAAACTAGAACTACACAAACAGAACGCATGACAACACCACTGTGCGTTGAGGGTTTGTTATCCAGCCATAAGCCTGAACCGGACTGACTGCTTACCTGCTCATATTTTGCTGCCTTCTGGATATCGTTGAACAGCTGGAGATTCAGACGCACTCTCTCCTGTAGAACATGCTGAAGCTCACTCTCCTGCCAACACACACATGACCATCAAAAGATTAGATTCTCCGATTTTATTTACACGATATCAAATTTCTTGTCATGTGTCTGGCAAAAAATACTCAATAGCACACACAGATAAACATGTTTTGACAGCAATCTGCATTCCTGGTAGGAACAGAGAGTTTCCAACCCAGCTAGTGTTAGTTAATGCATTATTCATTTTGAGAAGAGCAAGAGAGAGAGTGAGAGAATGATATACACAGACCGTAAGGGAAAGAGAGAGGGGGAGAGAGGCAGAGAGAGACTGCAGCCCATGTGTCTGACACTAAGGGTTTTAACTACAGTACAGTTGCTAATTCATTTCTATCATTTTGTTTATACTATAATAATACATATAAATGTATGTTATGTTAATGTTAAATACACATTTATAAATAATCATTTTATTTTTTACTTATTTATGCTGACAAGACACTACCACTACTAAAGACCAGAACACACAGCACATTAAACCACACGCTGATTTTATGATTGAATCATCTGTATGTCTTTAAATAGCTCTGTGTAATTAGGTTAACACCTCAAATCATTGGTTAATCTTGAATAAAGAAGAATTTGCATATGCCCCCTAACCAAACCCTCATTCCATCCAGATTAAGATTCTTCCCTTACAGGCAGTGAAAAACCTAATTACACTGCAATAACATCCATGTGGTGTGACGCTAATGTCACTTAAACGTGTTATCTTGAGGAAGAGCCACAATTACAGCTTCATGTGTTCTTTATCTAAACAGCAGGGAAAGACTGACTTTCTGTCACATTCCTCTGAGGGAAGTTTAATTACTTCTTTATGTTGCTTTTTCATAGCTCAAGCTATTTTCATAGCTTTAAATATCTGACGTTTCTCCTAAAATTCTTTTTAAAGATAGAATGAAAATAGAAACAAATTATACATTTTAACATATATTTACATAAAGTGCAAATGCATAATGCTAGTTCGTGTGAATAATATGTTCTGGTCTTGGAAGGATTTAACTTGGCACTAAAACATCCCAGTTCATCTCCCAGTAGAGAAAGACCCCAGTAATCTTAGATCTGTGCCCTCCACAGTTTCAGGAGAAACATCTGAGAAGCAGAATACTTCAAAAGTCTTCATTCCCTCCTGGTTCCTCATCCTGGTTCATGATGTTCTGCAGGTCTATATTAAAATACGATTAATTTCTTCTACTCAAATGACACTCCCAAAATAACAATGCAATTAAAAGACCAAAGAAAATCAATAAATGCCTGACTTCACACTTTAAAAAACAGTTTCCTCCATACATACACACACCGAGACACACGCACAACTCGCCCCATAACAGAAGATCACACCTATTTCCCTCCATTCAGTCTCATCGAAAAGTCATTGTGACCTCAACTACTGTCAATTCTCCGCAGTCACTTCCAATGTCTCCTCAGCTGCATATGATGGCTTTGGCAACAGACTCACTGAATATTGATCTAAAAAAACTCTGGACGATAGACTGAGCTTCGGAAAAATGAAGTGACCTATTGTAGAGGAGAGAGAGAGATCTTATGATTACAGATTAGACACATATAACTCTGTGACTGACACTGAATGTGCAACATTAACAAATCGCGAGAGGCAGCCTAGGAGACGTGACGCTGGTGCTGCAGCGGCGTGGTTTGCATGGGCTGCAGATATATGAACAAACAGAAAAATAGGAGGCATGCCATGAGGGAGGTCATTACAGAAATGTTCATTCTGCTGGAATAGACTGCTAATAATGTATTAGAAGTGAGAAGCACACTAATTAGACTCACAAACATATCAGGCTTATGCACCTAGAACGCTTAGTTTCCTGTATAACAAAGTGTGTGTTTTGGGGCTGTGTGCCAAATAGTATTCTACTATATAATACTTATTATTTGTGCAGTATACAGTATGCATGCTATGAACAGTATGTGAATAGAATACTTAAATTACTTAAAGGCGTTTACCACATTTGCCTAAATATGCAGTATACACTGCATGGAATAGCGTATCCCACAATGCAATGCACCTGACTTGACCATGACCTTGACAATGCACTTGACTTGAAGTCAGAATCAGCTGAGATGTTAGCTTTTTATAAGATCTCTTTTGTGATTGGTCTGAGAAGAGTTAATATGTTGAATATCAAAACTTGTATAAAAAATATAAAACAACCATTTATATTTTCAAGACCTCACTCACTGAATTGAACATGCAATGAAGTAAGGACATGCGACAACTACAAAGCATACTACTGTTTGAAATGTTTATTGTTTCAAATTACACAGTTTCATGGACTAATAAAAACAGTAGGCTTCATTCATTGTAAACTATATACAGTAAACAGTATGCATGTATTCCATTCTGAGCATAGCCTGTAGATCCAGACATCCTGCTGTGTGGAACGTGTCCAGTCAGAGCCAGGGTAATGGATGTCAGGTCCTTCCAGGAAATAAGCGATGCTGACCTTTGAGACGACACAATCTGTTCTACTCTGCACTTGTTCACCAAACGTCCCTCTTTCTTTGCAGTTGTGTTTCCTCCTGTCCCTAGACACTCTTCTCAAGAGATTCTCTCGACACCAAGATTCAGTTAAACTGAGATTGGTGGTAGTCACCGAGGGCTTTGCGCCTTGAGTTTTGGTAAGTACACTGAGATTCACAGGTTCTAATGCAAAAGTCAAAAAGGGTAAAAGATTTTATTTTCTGATGTGTAAGTGGTGCTTGTCCATGTCTCTACTGGGCAAACATCGCTACAGTTTTCAATTTTCTGTGGTTGCCAGGGTGTTCTGCTTGCCTTTGATTTATTGTCCACCAGTCAAAATTCATAAATACGATCGCTTGTGTGGTCGCCAAAGGTGTGCCAAAAAAAATGGAACACCTCTTATCAACAAGCAATATATCATTCATGTCTGTAGCACAAACAGTCTGGGACAACGTTTAATGTTATTAGGAACTGAGATGATTTAGTTTAACCAAAATGGTTTTAAATATTTTAGATATGCACTTTGTAATATTATAAAGGTTTTACTGATGTAACAGAAATGATTGTCAAATCTATTTTGCGCTATGACTGACCACTCGACAGATGTATGACCTTAGCATCAAACAAACAAACATTTTTAATTCCCCATTGGCAAAGTCATACCAGCCAGTTCGACAACGCACATTCAGACCCAGAGAAATACGACAGAATTCTGTCCATACAATTACACAAGAACTTCATCATTTATTGATTATATAGCCAAAGTGTTAATCCTTTATGACCTAATTAAAGCAAATCCTGAACACATATGCTCGTTTGATTGTCTTGTGAATGATCTCTGATCTAACGGTTTGAGTGATGTTCTTATTCCTTTCTTGCTCTTAGAGGTGAGGGGTGCATACACACATACCTGCACACACACACACATACCTGCACACACCTATACACACGCACACACGCACAAACACGCACACCCGCACACACACTCAAAATAATAAAGACCACTTCCAATATTCTTCCAATATGAGTACAATAAAGCTGTTTTGCTATATTTAAGATGACATTTCAAATATTACACTTTCACATAGTAAGTACAGCCAAACATGTACAAACAACATTAAAACATGCCACAGAAAAAAAATTGAAAGTTGAACATTTAGCAGCATTGGTGCTGATGTGGAATAGTGTGTTTCACATGTCTGCCTGCAGTGATCAGATGTAAATGTGATGAGTGAATAAGACATGGACAGATGGGCCCATATGAGAGACCATCTCTCCTTCCCACCTTCCAGACACAGCACAACACAACCAGTAACAGTTTTGCATTGCAGGCTGCTGATCTTGGACAAAACATCAGAGGAGAGGAGGGCCTAGTTGAGCACTGCTTGTTGATGCCGTAACTATACTATTAAGAGTGCAAAAAACATATTTCTCCATGGACAGAGAGTTCAAAAGTAGGCATTTATATTTACAGAATATATACTGTAATTAGCAACATATACATTCATTAAATATAATACTAGATGTTTTGGCAGTGAATTATATTTTGTGGGGCTATTTAAAATGTGCACAGCTCAGGATAGTCACTATGTGAAGAACTTTAGACTGTGCATGTTATTTTGGTGCCTTCAGCCACTCAGAACCATCAAGATGTGATTTCCCAGTAGTTCCACAAAGATTGGTCACACTGCGCTCATGGTTCAGGTGATTGACTGAAGAAAAACCCCTGCATCCACATAACCCTTGTCTTATTTCTATCCTGCCTGGATAACACAATAAACCGACAAGCGCCTCAACAATCCCAAAAGTGTTATGCAAATTTAACCATTTGCTCTCACCTCCTGATCTAGGAACGCTGTCAGCCTGCTAGATAGTCCTCGTGATGTCTTCACTACGAGGTTCGGCCTCGTTGCCTTGAACGTTACTCAATTTATAGCTGCAATTAAGTTACAGACTTACAGACTTTCTGCACAAATCTTTGCCCATACAAAATTATGTTCTTTGCACTCATACACACAAGTTTCTACAGCATCAATACCTCCATATAAGAGTACTGGTCAAGTTAAGCAATCTTATAACTGCACAAATTCTATCTGTTATTGTTCTTGCAGAAGCTGTATGACTTTACAGATCTGCTTGGAAGGAAATGGGAAAACTGGGTTCTGAAGCACTTTCTCCTAAAATTTGCTTTTTGCTTCATCTAAGGACAGCACCTCTTTTTTCCCGACATTAATTCCTGTTAGCCTTTCAGAAGGACACAGAATGACCACAAAAGCACAGAGTGCAACCATCAGAGCCGAAGGGACAAACAGCCCTGCTCGGCCACTAATGGACACACACATACGCACACACAATCAAGAACCACAGACATGAAGGCACACATATACACACAAGCCCACATACACTACACAAACAACCCAGGGCACCTCACAGACTGTGCTGAAACACACACACACACATACTGCTTTAATGTTACTACGCTTGCCCCTTGTAGCTCTGCACTCTACAGTATCCTTTATAACAGTGTGCTAAATAAAATTAAATAAAATTATTCTATTTGGGGTTCCAAGCAAAAACAGTATAGAAAAAAAAATCTAATAATCAAAAGAATAAATAATCAAATAAACAATGAAACTAAACAATTTGAATGTCCTGATTTTGCAAAGTAAGGCATGTTCCTGTGTCAACTGTTGTTGGCCCTGGGCCTCTAACCTAGTCTCTGGTATTAACACCAAAGCTGATCCTAAAATCTGATTGGCTGTCATAAATATTGTGTACACAAGTCATAGAATCATAGCATGTGAAAATTCATTACATTCATTACAATGTTTCTGTCTGAGTTCTTTGAGAACTCAATCAAAAGGAATGTAACATTTCTAATATAGGAAAGTTGAAATGTGACCAAGTTTTCACATTCAAACCTTAAAACACAAACAAAAATCATGAGGCGTCAAGCAGACACTTCAATATTATACATGTCGTCTTTTAGTTAACTCTTATCTAGCACAGTCCTCCTGATATCCCGAAGATGCCTTTTAAATAATGCCATTACTGTGTTTATATAGTGTTATATTTACAGTTATATTTACAATATAATGTTATATTTAAATATTTATTTAGTGTCATGAGTAGTTTCAGCTACGACTGAAGGAAATCCTACTGGCCCGAATTGCATTGCAAAAAATAAAGACTGTGTTCTATTTTAAAAAATGAAGTTTAGAGGAGGTTGGAGAGTATAAATATTCTGCGGATACACGGTAAACAAAATTTAATAAACAAGCTATAGGCGCTCCTAGGCTTTGATAATGTTTTTGTGTGTATAGACCTGCCAGGAGATACGGCTCAGTGTATTTTACAGTCATTACTGTGAAAACAGAGCCTCCTGTGGTATAAACAGACTCCCTGAGGAGAGAAACATTTACACAACTGATTCTCACACACTGAGAGACGTGTCCTGCTGAAAAACACACACACACACACACACACACACACACTGATTGAGCTATGTATATGAGGACATACTTACTGTTTTAATAAAACACTGTAATCACTATGGGCTAATTCTCACCCTAAAAGAAAACATTTTGCATTTTTAAAGAAGAAAAGATATTCATTCATAATTTATCTTTGAGCCCCAGAACACACAAACATTTTAACCAGAGAAAACTAACCAGAATTTAGGAACTAATTGAAATTAAACCTAAATAAATGGCATATATATATATATATATATATATATATATATATATACTGTATATACCATATACAAAAGGGGGACCTGAACTTCTATTGGCTCCTGCACAGAGGGGTGATTCTGCTGGCAGCAGATGAGAGCTGAACCCAGGGCTTTATCTACACATGTGCGCTGTGATAATTTGTGCTGATTTACAGATATGGTACAGATGTTTACCAAATTTATAGATAATAAGAATATTGCCACCAAAGACAATTCTCCAAAGACAAAAAAGTCTTTAAAGTTTAGAGTAATACCTTTGGTTTAGTTGGCTTTTACAGCTCTTTTGAGTTTCAAAAATGTACTTTACGATATATTCTTTAAAAACCTAAAAGCTTAAAAAACTTAGTCTTAGGGTCTAAATTATGCTTTTCAAGTACATTTGTCATGTTTTAGGAACGTTAAGATGTTTTTACTGAAAAACAAGACAAAAACACTGCTTATTATGTAAGGCGTAACACGTAAGTGCATACTTGATACATTCCATAAGACCACAGACCCAGAATCACATCTGAAACTCAGAGCATGACCTATTAAAAAGGTTTTCCTCAGCTCTTAAAAAGACTCAGCAAGCTTCTCTCATGTGTAATGGATGAAAAGTCTTTCCCGAACGCTGAGGTGAGATGAATACAGAAGAAGAGAGAACCTCTTTAAAAGAGTTTCCCCGGCAGTCAGGGGCAATTAGCCTATGTATGCCACATATCTCCCTCCACCAACCCTCAGTCTTTCTCTCTCGCTCTTTCATTTGCAATATCTTGCGCTTACTTTTTGTCCTTCTGTGTGGTTTGTTTCCCCTGACAGTGCACCCTGGAGTCAGTTCTCCATGTCTGGTGTATGGGGACGGGATGAGAGAGGGTAGAGAGACAAAGGGAGGGAGAGAAAGAGAATGCCCTTGAAAGGGATGAGAATGTGTATGTGGTCATAGCATAGCAACAAGGCCTGCTGAAAATTAAAGGCCCTTCCAACATTTACGTGCTTCTAGTTTACGTGCTTGAGAAAATTCCTCCATCAGCAATGCATCCAGCAAAAATGGTCCTCCTGGATCAAAAAGTACTGTGCCAATCAAAATCCAGTCTAATTATGATACTGAAGTGCACAGTTCTCACGGGAAGGCCAGCAGAAGTGGGTCACTTCCCACAAGGTTAGCGATTTAATGCCCTGTACAATGCTACACCGTGTTACAATGTTGTGCCTTTGAGCAATGCATCGTAAGGTGATCTGTGCTGTGGTCACAGTAAAAGGAGCCACATCATCAAAAACTATAAATTAACTTTAAATTAGAGTTTCTGTACTGGGTTGAATAATGCTCACAACGCAAAGCTTCTTTACAGTCCACCCAGATCATTTATGATCATTGTGATTAAGCCTGTAAATCCAAAACAACTGCCATACCGACCAATGCAAAGTAAAAACACTGAGATAAAAAATAAAAATTCTAATATCAGTAAACATCACATGCATAAATGCGCCAGTAGATTTACAGTCTAGTAAACATCTCAGACCAGTCTCGATATGACACAAAGTGTGTGAGACCCTCTCAGAAGACTTGTAAAGGCTCTCACCAGAGTTTGACATGACTGACTCTTTTTCTTCACCTCCTCCTCGAGAACTTCACACTCCTTTCTCTTCCTGCTGATCTCAGTTTCCTGAGGGAGGAGAGAAGATAAACATTGTTAGGTTGATAGATGGATTCAATCTGCTATTAGACTAGATGTGGCTTAATGAAACCATATGCGGCATTACGTGCAATGTACCTTTGCTTGTATGTGTGCATGTGCTAGTGTAGAAAAGAGTACAGCACTCACAAAATAGCGGGAACCCCACATACATCATCAGTCTATAAATAGCAGCCATTCTCTATACCACAATTCTACAATGCTAACGGCGTGATGCATCTAAAAGTCGCTATAAATACAAATCCGCTAAAATGAACACAAACCTAAGCACAGGTATAAGTGCACATAGACATATAGTCATAAAAAATAGAAAGACATACACATTACTAATGTAAAAGTCTTGCTCATGGCTGTCTTTAAAAGCTCCAGCATCCATTTATGTATTAAAAAAAACATCCAAGAAACCTGCTACTGTCACATTTTAACCAGTCAAAAGAAAGAATCTATACTCTCTTTTTGACTCATAACCATACAGTTATACTTTACAAATATTTTATTTGAAATCTGGGCAGACCATTTTTTGTTATGCTGGTTGAATCTTGTCACGTGTTACGGAGGAGGCTGCTATTCCGCCTCCTTACAGCTGCCAGAGGGAACCGTCACCACAATACTAATTCAGTTTTGGACTACAACTCCCATGTTCCCCATACCTAGGGCTGATTACCTCCTGTTTGCCACCTGTTTCAAATCAGTTGGTCTATTTAAACCCCGGACTTCCTATTGTTCAGTGTGATGTCTTGTTTTGCACTGTCTAACAATTCAGAGTGTTATTTCCGATTGTTTACCTGGTTTTGTCTTGATTACGTATCATTCATGATTGTTTGCTGCCTGCCTTTTGACTTTTTCTTTGAACTGGATTATGAGGTTTACTGCCTGTCCTGACCTCTACCTGTTTTCTCATTTTGATATAAAAGTATTTATATACTGACACAAAACATTTTAAACATTGTCGCGGTATTAAAACAAACACTGGCTTTCTCAACAAAACATCATGTCATGATCTTGTCATGCTGTGTTACAACAACTATTGGCATAAATTAACTATTGTTATCAGTTTGGGGCGGGATGTATTCTTCTGATTAATGGCAGATAGAACAAAAGAACCTTTTAAAAAAAGTAATTATTCTATTTGATGACACTGGAGGTACAGAAATGACACCCTACACCTTTAAATACTATGTCAATACTATGTTACACACAAGACTGATGAGTCCCACTGCTGATGTCATTCTCTAATTAGATCTCACTGTGATACACACATACACACTATAGGACCATAACGTCTTCATCACACACTTTTTTAAGGACCCTGTACCTGCCAAAGGCTTAAAGACTTTTATTGGTTTCTAGAGAGGCAGGTATATTGTTTGAATGAATGGGGGGATTTTGTGTTTGTGTGTGTGTTAAGGCTACAGATGTCCATCCCATCCTGATAGTGGGTAAATCAGTCAGCAGAAGCCAAACTCAGCTGTATGTGAGCGTGTGTTTGCATCCATACAGATATTAGTGAATGGCGACATCCATCCTGCTGAGTGACACCTAGGATGGGAAGATAGAAAATCCATTTCCAATAATAAATTAATGCATACATAAAAAGACTGATTAACGGATTAATGGACTGAAAAGTCTATATTAGAGAGATACCGACTATTAACCTATGACCTGTGATCACCAGTTTAACACGCCAACACTAGGGACGAGTGGTGACATTACACAAAGTCCCACCCAGCTGAAAAACAATATATGAGCCTCACAATTTGGACTGCACCATATATCAAATAGTTTTTATTATCACTAATGTTATTGCCATAAACCATAAATGTAGGATTAATCCGGTCAAGATAATGACTCCATATATAAAGCAAGCAACAACCGATACAATGACCATAATCAGTTAAATGGTAAGAAAGACCCGCTGATTATAAGTAGCACAAAGAGAACATTCAACAATCGGCAACAATCTGCATTATTTTGTCACTTTAGCCAAGCTTTTGTTTAGACTCAATTTGATTGATTATTATTGCTGTACAATTACAGAATGTCACTTCAGTGAAACATTTGTTGTTTATTTGGAGAAGCTGAAGATGATTTCCTTACCCGGCCAGTAAAGGGGTCTGCATATTAGATGTGTTCTTACTATCTGGCTTTAAATCTCTTTTTATCATCGAGTTGATCTGGCACATTAATCATGTATTAATCGCATCATATCACCATCGAATATTACAATTTTTCCTACACATTGTGCCACCCTACTCATAATATATTAAATAAATGAATTAGCAATTCATATGAAGTACTGTTGAAGAACTTGTTTGCTTTTACAAACTCAAAAGGTAGAACAATCTTTTCAGAAATCAATACTGCGTTTACACGCCTTGATCTCAACACTTACTAATCTCAAAAGTTATTGCCAGAAACAGATTCGATCAGCAACTTGAAATGACTGACATCAACACAGAGGGAAAGTGTATCAAATAAAATCAATGTGCCCAGATTTTATAGCAAGAATTAAATAGCTTGTCCACTGAAATACATCATGAAGGACAGTGCTCAAACATGTGACACTGTAATGCAGATCAGCTGTACAGAATCAGTCAGCGCTGTGTAATCTAGTGTAAACATACTATACACTCACTGTGTTGACATGTAAAGTATCTGGATTGCATTGCAGTGAAGTGCTGCATCCAGTGATGGTGCATTTACATTCACACCTAGGAAATATTATATACATTATATACATTGAGTTGCCATTAGTTTTACTAATTTCTATACATTAGTTCAAACTGTTCTTTTTAATGAATCGACTCAGAACTCAAATTCACAATTGTATTGTGACTTGAACAATTGCTGGAATTTATAACTTTATAACTTTGTACAGTACTCATGTTAGCACTTCTCTATGATGTATCGCTTCATTGTTTTCCTCACCTTATCCAAAGTCCCTTTGGATAAAAGTGTCTGCTTAATGCCCAAATGCAAATTAAGACGTAAGTCTACGTGTGACATTTTCATATATTAAATGTTTAAAAAATATATTTATATTTAATATTATGTAGTGCTATACTGGTGCATTAAATATCACTCTTCCTTATGCTAAAAACAGTGTGGGAGCGTCGCTTGATTATTGACATGATTTGTAGATCAGCTTATACATTAAACCTTTTAAATCTACTTGGCAACAAAATGTTTTTTTAAAATAACAGTTCTTCCGATTTGAGATAATCACCATTTAACCTATTTGAGAGCAAATACACAACATGAAGATAAACGCGGAATACAGTCACATGCGTGAAAACATAGTTTAATATTTATTTTATTCTAAAACGAATGTTCATTTCTAGTTACATCCAGTCTTACTGGTGTCTCACAATGTGTTGAAGTCTTGCTGAGTGTATGGTTTGTGTTTTGTATGGTTACATAACATGACTTGGCATTGTGGGTCGGTAAATGCCAGAGAGTAATGGCTTGATCGTGCTGTATTTTGGCACTGCACGCTCTTGTTTAGTGGAGCATAGAGTTATGTAATACAGACCAGCAGCATAGATCTTGGGCATGGAGGTGTTTATTGGCTGCCATAGCAGTGGGTTGTCTCCAGTGTGGCTGTAAGTGTTAACATGAATATTTAACGTTTCATCAGCAGCCATTTGTCTTAGAGCGGAGCATTGATGTTCATTTAAAGCCCTCCAGTCTCGCATTCAAACTGGCTTAGGCTGCACGGTACATCGATACAGCACACGCCGCGATTAAATAAATGCAGAAACCTTTCAACACAGCGATCTATCAGCCCCAATCAGCCTTTTATATAATAGCTTCACTCTGTAGATGCTGTATGCATACGTCTAGTCATGCTGTGTAACACTGACTGCAAAGCTGTGTAGCCATCTGTAAACTGTTAATTGGTACTCAGGTACAACTCCGTTTTTGACCCCTTATGAAAATGCTGAACAGTTTTTCCATAACACAAAGGGGGTGGGGGGGGGGGGTAAGTTCAATAAAAATGAATTGTGCCCGCAGTTTATTTGAACGTGCTGTCTGCGTTGTTTTAGCACAAGAGTCACTAAAGGATTATGCAAATTATGTAACAGCACAAAGGTGGCAACAAAATCGGCGCTGAAGGCAAGTTCGATCACCGCAGTTTCTAATCTTGCACAGATCAATTAGAACCTGTGTTAATGCATTTCCATTTAGGCATTTAGCAGCGTTTATCAAAAGCAACTTACGAGGTAGGAAAACAATGAATCGACCATAATGAGGCAATAACATAAAAAGTGCTGTACTAAGGTACAAAGTTCCAACAATCGTTTGAGACAATACCTGTTAAGGGAGAGAGAGAAAGGGGTTAGAGGTTATTTATTTCTTAGGGAGGAGAGTTACCATATTCCTGTCAAGTATTCACAGAAGAAACAGGTTTTGGTCTGTTTCTTGAATATTGTTTGGGATGCGGCTATTGTAGGGATCCACCGAGTTGCAGTGGAAGATGCAATACATGCTGCTTAGAAAGTGCCCTAGAGCAGTTGCGCAAACTCTAATGATGACACACCTTATCCCTTATTGGGCAGTTTTTCAGATGACAACAATGCATTTTGCATTTATTATGACACTTTCAGTTCCAGTAACTTTTACAAATCCATGTTTTCATAACAAAAAGTATCTTTTTATGTAATGTTTATGCATTAACTAAAACTGTTGGCCTCAAAACAAAAACTGTGTGATCTGCCACAAGCGTCAACACACAACAGGAAGTAGAAAGTGCTTGACGAACGCATCAAATTGCATATTAATAACTTTAATTACTCACGGCACAGTGATATTTCAGCACATTTAGAGCCCGGTTCAACTGGATTGCAGGTGGTTTATGGATAAGATGATGAAATAAACTGAAATAAAACCCACACACAAACTTTTAAGCCAACATGTGTTTTCGTTGTAGGAAGACCACAGTTACCACAGGTGAAACATTGTGGTTACTCTCTCTTTGGTTAAAATAATGCAGCTACGGATTCTAAAAAGAAAAAACACTATCATGGTGTTTGTAATTAAAAACAGAGGAGAAGCCTTAACACAGAATGAAGCACTGACTGAAGGACAGGTCACTGACACTGTATTACCAGACGTGGTGATAACAAGGTCAACAGCTACTGTACATTAACTGGAGATTCTCGCCACCTCCTCATGTATTTGACATTTTTGACACGAAAACATAGATAAGGCTTTAATATCATAGTGTTTCATAGTGTTTTGTACTGTTTTATATATCTTGATATATTTTAACTTTATACTTTAATACATTAATAATTTAGAATTCATAATAAGTAATGTTATAATTTAAAATAATTAACAATGTAATAATTTTTACTCAAAAGCACTCATAGTTTACTCATAGTTTTTCAGTTAATTTTGTTTTTCAATTAAATGCATTCATTACTGGAAAACAAGACAAAAACACCAAAACATGTATATTTAATGTTTTACCAATTAACCGTTTGACGTCAACTGAACCGCACAATTATCCTCACAGATTGGGTTTCATTCACGTCAATTAAATATGGCGTGTGCTCTTACTCCGTGACAACACTATCAACTTCGCATCCTAACCTCGATGCTCCATATTCTCTGACACACAAAGCTCAGACTCACTGTATTTCCCCAACGCTGTCACACTACACTCATTTCTGCTAATTTTCATTCTTCATGCAAGTCCACACAAACACGCAATTTTTTTGCACACGCAGCTGAGATCACGCATTCGCTCCCAAACACGAGTCTGTAGAGCGTGTCCCCCGAGTGTGATTCAGACACTCAAATCTCCTCTCAGCTGCTCCTGATCTCAGATCATTGGAAAAGGCTGACTGAATTACATAATGTCAGTGTGTGTGTAAGCTCACTGCTCGGGGGTTGATTCGCTCAACGCTAGACACAGCGTGACTAAAGTGAGCGATAACAACATGCACTACAGCCAAGAAACACATAAAGAAGGAGCACGTATGCTGACCTACAAAAAAAGACAAGCAATGCATACAACGAGGAAAAATTGCCTATATTCACAAAGGAAATTAATAAGAGCACACTACAGAGACGAAAGAATAATGACTGTTTGTGTGTGTGTGTGTGTGTGTGTG
>JAZGTI010002460.1:0-36232 GCA_036877585.1 Botia kubotai
AATAAACAAATAGACACAAAGGAGACAACCGTTACCAGTAAGAGCAGAGAGCTTCTGTATAACATGAATGTAGACAGTATAGCTCAGATCATTTGGTCTAGAAAGTTTACTGAAGTAAATTATGCATGTGGTCATTAAAAAACGTCGTATCTGTGATCTATTCTGAAACAATATGAGATCAGGGGCCTGTCATTTCTGTCAGAAGAAGCAATTGAGATATCAAAGAGAACTGTTTCTCATTGTTGCTATAGGGGCATTAGTTTGGATTCACCCATCCTAAGTGGAATGTGTAATCTGGAGTCAGTCTGTTTTACAAAGACTGTAATAAAAACGCAGCCGTGGCTTAATGCCCGCTGTCTTCGTGAGGCAGGATATTGCTGAGCTCTGGGTCTCTGGAACACCTCAACATTCAGTTTATATGAGCCTGTGTGCTTTAATGCCGGAGACATTGATGGCTGGGCGGAGTAAGTGTCACAGCCTAGATCATGACAGCAGTTATACAGTCTAAGATACTTGGTATTTATTGTTGTCTATAAAAGAAGCTTGATGGGATTTGTAAAGGTTTTATTGACTTCTCCTCATAGAGATGACCCTCGTGAAAATGTTTGTCTGCTCAGCGATGGAATGTTCTCTGCGCTCGTCCCGTCTCTCATTCGCACACCAGGGGGCATCTGCTGATCCCGGAACCCCGCGCAGGGCTTCTATAAAGCAGAATTCTCATGAAGAGAAAACCCTATAAGAACTTCCACTGTGGCCCGGTTCAAGTTCCTCCTGCCCCGCGCAATCTTCAGATTAAAGTACAAATAAAAACGAGCTGGAATGTTCTTTTCATCCTTCAGGTGAAATTTCTTTTATAAAATGACACGAAACTCCTGGAGATCAAACTTTTAAAAGAATCTGAAAGGCTTTATTGTACGAAAAAACATTTTCTTTGACCATAATACTATAAATGTAAAAGATTAAAATGTATTTGTCTGTTTTTTTAATAGTGTGCCAAACTCATTCTGGATTATTTGTTCTATGAACTTGAATTACGAAAACGATTGTCTGGGATTCTGGAGATTTGCTGTTACTTTTCCAAACGATTCAATAGGTAAAATAAATCCCTAAGTCATGTCTAAATACCAGACTGTCATAGAGTGTTGAGGGTCCTTTCGATTGCATAGCAACGCCTTGGCAACCACCTACCACATCACATTTTGAATTTTAGGTATCACTAGTAGTGGTATATTCATAATATTTAGAGGGAAATGTTTTGTGGTATTTTTATCATCATGAATTAGGTTTCAGTTTAATGGTTATGAAAAAAAAAATATATATATATATATATATANTGCAATTTCTAATTTTTTCTAACATGTGGTTGTCTGCAATTGTTATCCAGAGACAACCTGCTTTACTCAAGCTGCAGTTTTGACAAACAGTGTGTCAGAGCTGACAATTCCAGCAAAGAGACACAGAAAAATAGCGTCTGATATTTGATCCACGCTGTGGTCTTTGTCTATCAGTCATGCTGACCTGAGATGTGGCACACTGTCAAATGACACCAAACGCCTCACAGCTTAACTGGCACTAGAACCTAGATCTACTCTCCATACATCTGTTTCTAATTGTATCAGAACAACAGAGGAGAGAAGAGCAAGCGGCTTGCCGGAAACTTCAGGTTCATAAGGTCACCTGCCTTCTAATATCCTGTACAAGATAAAAAGTCTAGCGTGTGTCTCTCTGCCCTTAAACACTGTAAGCCACTGGGCTTTATATTCCACCTCAGCACCAGCGCAGCTGCTTGCAATAATTACAGACATGTGATTGGTGGAAAGAAAGGGGTGTGTCTAAAATAATTACAGGTGGAGCAGGTTTCCAGCCACTTAACATGTTCATTCTATATAATAGCAAACATCGGCTACATGCCGTCTCTGTGTTTTAATCTAAATTAGTTCTAGTTTCCATTAGTGTAAAAACAAACATGACAATATGTTAATATTATTTCAAATCGTTTTTAAAAGAGGTCAACACTGGTGATCATCTCAGCTAACAATTTTAGGTTGTAAGAACGTTTTCCTAATGACTCCATTAATTAACAAAATTGTTACAAATGTTACTTTTGAAAGATCTAGAGATGTTTAAAACCCGTCTCATTTTTATACATCGTGTTAACTTTTTATACAAACATTATCTAATATTTTTTCTGTATCTTTTTTTGAAAACATTAACAACTTAATAATGTTTTTGATATAACTATGATATATATTACGTTAAAAAAATATTCTGCTAGCGTTACAGCAAAACATTTTTTGACAACTTTAAAGGAACTTTTAGAGAACATTAGAGACCTTCTGAGAATGTTTCTTGTTAGCTGAGTTTGCTCATGAGGAAACGCTGTTGCTATCTATCGTCTAACATTATATCCTATACTGACGAACATTTCAGTAGATAGCTAGAAAACATTAGCCGACACACTCTTAGCCAGCCTGTGCTATGACGTTAAAATCACACCAGCTTCCTTAAGCATATTCCATAAAAGTCTTGAAGCTGAAGGCTGGTCTGTCTCAAAAAGTTTATTTCAATAAAAGTCAGTTTCTCTACAAAGAATAAGATTTTTCTTTCTGAAGCCCAACTGTTGTGGTCTATAGGAAACAGCTGTGTTGTGTGCAAATAACTGAACGATATTTGACAAATAAATAATATTTGAAAAATGACTGTGTAAACTTTGCATAAAGTTAAACAATAAAGAATAAACGCTTACAGTGGAGGCCAACCAACATTAAATAAGGCAAGATTTGACTATTAATTGATCAAGTCAGTTCATAAATAAACGTTCTGGTCCAGTCCTTATCCTCGGGCTCTGCTTTCATTGAGAACACAGTGAAAACACATTTGTTTAAAAGAAGGAGAAAGCCCTGCTGTTCTACATTGAGTCCTGCTGATATTGATTAGCTGTTGGTGAAACCAATTCCGAACAATACAAGTTCAGTGGAGTCACTTAAAATGATGTGGGGAGGAAAGTGTTTTTGCGACCATGTGGAGGAAACATTCCAAGACAATGAAGTCTGGGTTGGAAAAGCGGACGGAGGCGTGCAGAGCTCGCTGAAACTGGTGCGATGGGCCTAGGCGACCGCATTCCGCGGCACCTTGCGTGTCCGTGCCGTGTGACCGCTGGAGAGTAACGCTTCTTTGAGATCAGGATTCATTAATGTGACCGGCCAGCCAGTCATCGGCACAACGATCGGTCACATCATCGCCGATGGGAAGCAGTGCGGATCGACACCTGATTGTGTAAGAAAGGAACGTTTCTCATGGTTTTGAAGTATAATAGGCCAAGACCTGACATTCCCGTGTCTTCACACCCTTTAAGTCTCCTGAAAAATCATAAATCTGCATTCTGCTGACGGAAAGACATTCAAATAACCCAATCAACCAGTTTCAGAGCCAATCATTTGTCCTTCAGAAGCGGTTATGAGCATTTTTGTGTAACACTACAATCCATGCAGAAAACCGGGCTGAAAACAACATTACAAACCAGCCTAAGGTCTTAGCTGGTTCAAGATGGTCTAGATCTCACCAACAGACCACCCTACCACTAGTTTTGTTTAGTCCAGTGGCTTTCCAACTAACAGGAAACATTCTCAGAATGTTCTCTAGAAGTTATCAAAATGTTCTTGCTGTAACATTAGTAGTTTTTTTTACATATAAGCATAACGTATCAAAAACGTTATTCTGAAGTACTCAGTGAGTTACAGAATTAAACAAAGTTTGCATAATGTTCTTATGACCAAGCAATAATATTAATACAGCGTCTAAAAACGAAATGTTTTGAATGTTCCTAACTGAAAGTTCTGAAAACTTCAAATAACATTTTTAATAGTTTTGTTACTTAGTGGAAATGTTAGAGAAACATTCTTACAATCTAAAACTGTTAGCTGACTTATTGACCACTGGAGGATCATGGGTAAATAGACACTGCTTCGCTTTCTCACTCTGTGCCTGTCCACTGCACATTTGTGTTTCATTTGGTGGCAGGAGGAAAGAGGAACAGCTTGATGAATGAGGCTGAAATCTCTGTCATCGCTCAACACAAAGCTGGTCTAGTCCTTACAATGGCCTCATTTTCCTAATAATTTCCAGTCCCTCATAAAGAGATTGAGAAAAACAGCCCAGAAAGGAAAACAACCCATCATAGCAGATTAGACTTTAAAGGCAGTATGACGACCTGACGCAGGTCAAGACAGTTCAGGCGCAGTCATGTGACGTGCAGGTGAATTCCAAACTGGTGTTGATGAAGAGAACAATTAATAATATATGCTAATAATATGCTAAGGATGAACCAAATAATCACACGCGGCAAGAACAAAACATTACTAAATGTATAAATAAATAATATGCAACAAACCATAAAATTAAAGATCTTTGAAAACCATAACACAATAATGATTATATATATTAATATATATCCGCTAATAATGGATATATATTTTATACAGAATGCCACATTGGGGTTTGTTACCCCTTTACCCTGAACACAACAGGTAATTTTGTACCATTATAAAATGTCTTTATAATTATTCCTGCACATTTGCCAAAAGGAGAAAGAATCCTGTACAGAGTTTATTAATGGCGTGCGACTGAGGTTTGTTGTGCATTTGTAAGTAAGTTGTGGATTATAAGTTTGACCTGAGGGCTGATCTTGTAAAAAAACAAATCGTTTTTTCCATCTAAATGAAGAGAAGATAAACTCCCATTGAAATTCAATCCTGTGAAAATCCTCAGGGCGTAAACAAGCCGGTCCTGTTGGGGGCAATTTTCACCTCACAAAATAAACCAAGAGCCATTACGATAAAGCCAGCGAGTGGAACATCAAAGCGAGCAGGGGAAACGGCAATGAATTAAGTCAAATAATAAAATTAAACGAAATCGTGCGAGACACTTTGTTCTTAAAGGGGGCAAATGATTAGCAAACAGGAGGCGACGTGTTCAACGCTGAAATGAAGCAATCAACGCTAAAACTTAATGAGGCTACAAATGGGGCTAGCAACTGTGACAATAGCCCTGTAATTGCTTGAACAGAGTCCGCGTCAACTATCTTCTCTACAAGAATCTGTCGCTGATGAAAGCGCAACTGACATTTGTTGACGTAGCTTTGCAAATAACAGGTGTAGCAGTAACAGCATTAGAATCACAAGCATGCTGAATGATGCAGTAGCTGTTCAATGCGCTAAACTTTCACCCACTGATAAGACTGCCGCTGTCACGCAATGCAGGATGCAGGGCAGAGCATGCAGGCATAGCGCTAGTTAAACAGCTCTGCAGCCTGCGTCTCGCTCCATTGGCAGTTGTCAGGTTTCAAAGCCAGTGAGAAAGACCACTTCGTTGGTTTTGCAATCATTGTACCCATCATCTATATAGCAAAGTGCTCCTGAAGGTTGGATATTGACCATATCAAGGAAGATGTGAGGGCTTGTTCCTCATCATCTCCTTCAGATTTCAAGTCCACGTTCTCTCGCACCTTAATCTCCCGCGTGAAAATAAACATTTTTACTTTGAAGTAAATACGTGTTTTTTGTTCACTTGCCTTTAATGGCACATTTTATCCTGGTCTTGCAACATGAGGCCTACATCTTTTGACAGATTCAACTGGAAGAATTTTCTGTATGTGTGGCACAAACGCTACAGGATGGGTTAAAACTTAGGGTTAGGTTTTCAAATCACTCTTTTTACTATACATAGGAGCCAAAACAATATAATAATAATGTAGCTTGTGTAAAAAATGAGAAACGCAGCCTTGTTAATCTGTTATGTTTTAAGATTTCCTCGTAATTAAAATGGAGAGAGGAAACCAGAGCCACTGGGAAGCATTTGACACTGTCCATACTGCCTGTTGAGTATTCGCTGTGGAAGCCCTTCAAAATTATAGGATGTGGATTTGCAGTGGTGACAATACTGCAGGCACCAATATAGATATTTTTAAACCAATTAGAACAAGGATAGACTAAAGACTTCTGACAGACTTCTCTGAAAGCTAACAGTTCAGCTATAGGATCATTCCAGCTATTTTTCTTTCCAGGTTTCTACTTATAGTAGCAGGTCTGCTGCCACGTCAATAGGAAATGTGAAAATGTTATTGATACACATCCACAGCTGAGGGATGTTGCGTAAAGAAGGTTTGATGCCGAGGCTAATGACACTGAAGTTACAAATCATCCGTTTCCTGCTTTGCTGACAGAACATCATCTGTGATTTGGTTCAGCTTATGGATGTGACATCAGAAAGATAACACAGAGGGACATTTGCTGCCTGAAAAATCTTATAATGATGCTTATTATCATCGTTTTTTACTTTTGTACATTAAAATCAACACGAAGCATCACCATTTACAACCAAATTGATTTTTTCCATATCAAAATAAAAAGCAAACTGAATTTGGTTTGTGTTGTGAACAGTGGCCTTGCACACCAACTTGTTTATTTTACTTCTGTATATACAAATTTTGCACCAGTTCAAAGAAATGCAGTTTTGGTGAATTTTGAGTGTTTGTCCTGCGATAGACTGGCCGTCTATTCAGGGTGTACCCCGCCTATGTCCTGGGATGCTGGGAAAGGCTCTTGCCCTCCGTGACCCTGCAGAGGATAAGTGGGTTTAGGAAAGGGATGGATAGTGTTCCACTGTATCAGTACAAAATATTATTCCAGTGCGTGTGTTTTTTGTTAATTTTGACAAACTGAGGGAAAAACAGCAGGTCACAGAAGGTAGGAGTTGTACAAAAAGCAAAACAAGTATTTTTTTTAAAGTCACCAGAGCATGTCCCAGCATCCACACGCAACACAAGCATCTCTGGTCATGTTCGGGGTGGTGGTCAGCACATCGTACGTTTTCCAGACCAACCGCGTGCACAGAACTATCAGCGTGATTCTGGTTTGGTCGCATTCTTTCGCTCTCTCATCATCGGTTTAAAGATTGATTCTTCAAAACATTTTAGAAGGTTCTGACAGAGTTTTAACGAAAATCTGGAGATCCGTGGAAAGTGAAATACCGACTGACATCTGTTTGTGCGACCCGTCCGCCTCATCCCCTCATCCATGCCTGAGAAAGGCAGGAAACGACAATCTCACGGTCAAAAAATGATGGGTCGTAAAACCGTGATTTAATATTGTTCTTCACAGTTGTGACAGGGGTGTGGGCTCGACTTTGATGATTTCTGAAGAGGCAGCACTGTCGTGAAAGCGAGTTATGTTTGAGGTTGAATATTAGCATGAGCTTCTCATTCTATTCATCATAAATTCACAGTCTCGAGTCTTTAAAGACACAGCCTAGCACGACATTATTGCAAACTTATCCCCAAATTTTTCAAACGTTTCCTAATAGCAGTGCTTGCGAGGACATAGCTTGAACTCCAAGCTAACAAGGAATGTTCTCTTAAAGTTATCTCAAAGTTATTAAAATGCTTTTGAAGTAACATTAGTAGAACAGTTTTTTAATGTTATAGTTGTAATCAAGCAATAATGTTAATACAATGTCTAAAACCATTTTGAACATTACTAGATCTTTCAAAATAACATTTGTAATGTTTCTGTTACTTTATGGCAATGTTTAGGGAACGTTCTTACAACCTAGAATTGTGAGTTAGGCTATTGCTAGACATATGAATGATTCTTTAATTTTCTTAGCTTTTTGAATTTGACTTTGATTTGTTTTTCGCAAGTTATTTGATATTAAAATGGGTGAAAAAATCCTACAGACATCCAGCTCAAGTCTTTTCTTTAATATACACAGAGAACAACATATGTGAAAACTTAAGTTTATGTAAAGACTTGAGTTTGGCCTTTCTTCAGGCAGAAAACAAGCACCTAGCAACACCCTAGCAACCAACCCAATTAACCCCACAGCAAAATTATTTAAAAGCCATTCTACATTAAAACTCATTCGACTACATAACGACACTCTGACAACGGCACGCATCACCCTGACACAATTTTTACACAGACAGGCAGACGTCAGCTCACAATCACTTCGGGTGATGTAAAAATCTCGCTTGTGTTTCACTCGTGTTTAGATCGTGTTCCGCTAAACCGCAACACTCGAGAGGTTTAGAAGCGGATTGTTTGACGTTACCGTCCGTCTCTTTACATCATATGTAATCATACGTGATCATACAACAGCTCATGGCAGACACAGGTTGCTCTTTACGAGGCTGTTGGCAGAAGTGCCCCACGCTGTCTCTCGCTGGGTGGGCAGATAAGTGATCTCAAGAAGGATTTTAAACGGAGTGTTATTGCATTCTTCTGCCTAATAAAGCCCCCCGCTCCCCCCACGCGCTTGCTTAGATAAGCAGTGTTAAGGGTCTGTTTGTTTAACATCTGGATTTAAAACTGCCCGTCTTAAGTACATCTCGGGATTTATGATCAGATTTATTTATGAACGGATTTTATTATCTTTGCAGTGTAACATTGTATTTACACCGCACAGGATGTGATGTAGCAAAACTAGAAAGCGGTCAGTGTGAGGGGCTCAGATTAACAACATGTAGCATTTAAGCCACCCAAAGTCATTCACAAGCAACAGCTCAATCTTTAAAGTCATTCGCACAAGTGCAGGAGGTTGGCGTGTCTGTTCGCTGTTGGTTACAATGATATGTTCATACTCTACTACTGTATCCGGCACAAACAAAACTTGTTCTTAATGTAAACAGGTGTAACTGTAAAAACTGAAGGCAGTATACAAACATGCACTGCCAAGACATCTGTTAAAGAGCGCATCATCTGGAAAGCATCTTCCTTCTGATTATTGTGTACATACAACTGATAAAGATCTTAAAAAGAGCAGATTCACATATATTTATGTTCATAAACATTATGAAAACATGCCGAATGTTATTCTGTCATCTCACTACCAGGACAACATGCCTGACCCTCTTGATATGGGTGCGCTAAGATCCTGTATGATACACACCAGAAGTCTTCAATGAGGTCCAGGAACCTCTAGAGTTTAGCTCCAACCCTATTTAAGCACACCTAAACTAGTAAATCAAGGTCTCCAGGACTTCTAGAAACATCCAGGCAGGTGTGTTGGAGTAGGTTGGAGCTTAACTCTGCAGGTTCTTGGACCACCTGGAACACAGATTGGAGCCCTGATATATCCATTGAACTCATTGAAACATAAAAAAATCGTCCTTGGCATCATAAATTACAAATAATGATAGTTATAAAACATGACAGAATTTCTTGTTTTGCTTTTGCTTCTGGGGACATATGACAAGTTCTCGACAGGCTCCATATAACTGGTAAAAGAGACTATTGTGAGATTATTTGTTATTCCTAATAGGTGACTCAATTTGTCCTGTAAGACTGTGGCCGGACTGTCAGGAAAACAGACATTATCGACTGCAGTCTTTCGCACGCGTTCTGGCAGGCCCGTTCTGCTCTGTCGTTCATCTCTGCAGCTGACACACAGAATACTGTAATTGGTATTTGTGGTCAGAGGACGACAGCCAAAGCCTCCCATCTCAAGTGCAAGATAAGGATTTCTGCATGCAATTACAGCTAATGCCGCACGAAGAGGCCTGGAGGAGCCGGGTTTAGTGGGTACATACCTAGAGCGTGTTGGAAAATACAGACCACAGAGTCACACAAACACGCATCATTCAACACGCAGTCGCGTTTGCTCCCACGTATGTTAATGCAAACAGTTTCACAGCCACAGGAACAAAAGTCAAGTCGAAACACTTACACAAACAATAAGAGGTGTCACTTTTAAACTAACCACACTGATTATTTATTTGGCATATGAGACTTTTTCCAAATGGAGGTTTAGGGTGGGCTGCCAAACACGGGACCAGTAGAAACAGTTACACGGAGACCACACTGCAGGCGAGCAATTTAACACTAGAACACAACTAGAACACATTTCATGATGATCTGATTTATACAATCTGAATAAAATATTAACAAGGAATGAAATGTCTTTGTGCTAATGCTTCAATTGATATGAACTCCACAAGTATATCTAGTTTTTTTTTTAATCAAAGATCATATACATTTACATGAGGAACATTTTATTGTTTGTTTAGTTGTCTGTCTGTCCATTCATTCATTCATTTATTCATCCATCTTTAATAGCTAAAAGGTTGCAGTTCACAGCTTTGTGACATTCTCATTATTACATTCAACTGGACAAAGAAAATAACACAACAATGCACGGATCTATAATACCTGGACAGATCTACTGTATCTGTTAGCTTTCCAGTTCATCTTAATGGCAGCTGCTTAATGCCAACAAGTCTACTACTATCTACTGTAGTAGCAGCTGACACTGACATATAGATGGCCTCAAAGCTCATACGCATAGACTGAGAACCACAAAAATCGGATTCTCAGCAGGGATTCTGCAATTGAGAAGCTCCTGCAGCACTATGGTCAACCAGCAGGGGGCAACAGGGAACGAGAAACTGCAAGAAACTTAATCACGTATCATTTCATCAGCCGTTTCAATGTGACCTGTCTTTCCTTTAACTTGCTCACAGATATTCATGTATGTCCTGACAGTAAATTGCACGTAGCAGTCGTGTGATCCTCGGATTAATAAATCGCGTGGAATTCAGGAAACGTCCGAGAACACTTGTTAGGAGAAAATACCAGAACTAGTGGGCAAAAAGAGGAAATGCTCATAAAAGCTCAGTGATGGCATGTCAAGGCTTTGTTTACAACAATGAGCCCGTGAGTGAATACATGCAGGAGAGAACGGGGCTAATGTGTCTGTGGTTTGGCAGGAATTGCTGCTCAGAGGAGTCAGAGCATCGTTAAACCTAATGGAGAGAATGTGGTTTCCCTCTGGAGTTACACAGGCACCACAGGGAGAGACGTACTGGTCAGGTGGACAGAACCGCTCTAGAATGCTTCCTAATGGACTCTGGAGGTTTTCTGCCACTCCACACTAACAAACTGAAGGGCGACTGATTGGTCAGTTTAAGTGTGCATAAATAAGACCTTAAATTAGCATAAATAAGTTACGTTTAAAGCTATAAAGTATCAAGCTATAAAATGAATGCGGATAGGATACTCGGATAGCTCAGGTACTATAAATTTTAGGAATTTGTAACTTGTTTTAGTATTTTTAAAGGAGAAATGTTTGAGTTTATATTGGAAACTTAATACGGTGAGAAAAATTCGTGACACAGAATTTGTCTGTCTCAAACTGATCTCAGTTTAATCTCACGACTGTCTAGAAGAAACAATCAGCATATAAATGTCATTAGTGACATGATCATTCCTATAGGACAATTGTAGGCTATTATCAAATGAACTTCTATAGCCGTACAGCTAAATGAAACAGCACTGGAGTTCTGGATAAACGCAGCACCTCATTTCACAGGAAATATGAGGGCGTTATTACGTTCTCTTTGCGCTTTCAGCATTTATGGAGCAGCAGAATGGATGCGCGTATCTTCACGAAACGCGCAAACCAGACATCGCGCGTGTCGACGAGAGCAGATTTACCGATGCTTGCTTAAGCTCACTGCGCTGAGACCGCACTCATGGATTCAGAATGAGGAAGTCATGATTGGACGGCTGACAAATTGTACCCAGAGCTCCAGACCCCCCAAATACCATATGATTCACATTGTCTTTCTCTTTTCTGGGCTGGAGAGGCAAGAAGTGTTGGGGAGAGGTGCGCACGCACACACACACACACACACACACGTCCACTGTGGGAGGCAGAACAGGGCTGTAACTGGGCTGACGGCTGCTGGATTATTTTCATTTCCATGGAGCTCTGCAGTGTGTCTTATTGTGTCTGCTCTGTGTGTGCGTGTGTGAGCACTATCAGAAGCCTTTCCTGGCCCGTGGCCTATTCGCACAGTGATTCATGACAAAGGTAACTGTGGCCAGCCCCCACAATGCTTTGCTCCCAGGCAACAGGCAGTTCCTTTTTCCCCTGCGCTCTGAAATGGGAAATACCTAATGAGTTTTTACGGCCAGAATTCTGGCAAAATTTACGGTTATTGTGATAACCCACGAGTCCAGCAACAATTTAGGCAGGCAGATATATAGCTGTTTTAATAAGGCTTGATTTAGTGTTATTGCTGCTAAAGGATTCCTTTCACAGTAATAGTTACAAACCGCCCCCTGTGCAATTAAACCAGTCGACTTGATGGAGCACTTTCAAACACCGAGTAGGACGAAGCTTTGTCCCTGCGCCCCCCTCTCTCTCTCTCCTTCTCTAGCGCTCATCTTTTACCTTACTTGGTCCAAAACAGTGACCAAAAGGTAAAATAATTAGACTCGGTGCAGATATTTTTATACAAATTGATTAACGATGAAAAAATCAATGGTTGGTCATTCATAGCTCAAGAGACGCAATAGACTTTTAAGTTATGCTTCATTCATGCATCAACTTTGTCTCTGCTGTTTCCTAAATAAAAACAGACACATTATTGTTGTATAGTTGAATACAGAGCTATACAGAGCTACCAAATTATAGCATAGCTTCAATAATCTGCTTTAGGAGAACTTGAAAAGAAAAACAGAGTTCACATTGAAATCTTTTGATTGCAGAATTTGAAAAAACCCAAGCACATTGCTTCTCTGACTTTAAAACAGACACATGCAAGATTAGTGGGGTCTAGAAGCAACAAACTGAGATATTAAAGAGAATTTCTGGAATTTCAGGTGGCTAGCATGATCTTGCTATCAGGTGTAATATATCCTGAATGTCATGAAAATGAAGAAAAAAAGACTCTTCTCAAACTTTCACGTTAGCACAGAAAGTATTTTATGCACAGATATGCACATATAACTATGAACAATAATAATCTAACGACAGATCTCTTCAGATCAAATGATCAGTTGTATCTTATTCAGGACTGGAGCACAAGCCAAACGTAAACATATGCTTGATTAATCTCTCCCAAATCGCACTTTAAAACATGCCACCCTAGAAAAGCAATGAAGTCACATTTGCTCAAGGTTCCTTTACTAATTTCCTGACAGCTCAGACAAAAAATGGCCTACTAAATCATTTTGGCATGTGTAATAATGTTTATTATAACTTGTCGAGATTTAAATATTGCTTAAACAGTTTCCTCATATTTCCAATAAATGTAAACGTGGCAACAAATCATAAAGCCAAGAGACCGAGAAATATAGTTTTAATCAAAATATCAAGCCAATAATGTTCCTGCGTGCTGCCATTTCTGACTGATGTCTGATCACGCCTTCCATTTCATGACCTGATAAAATCTCTGCTCGCAGATTCTCTCTGGTGGGGTGTAACCACACAGGTTCTGTCACAATAATGTCATTCCCAGAGCTGTCAAAGCATGCAGGTTAGTGCAGAGCAGGTGAGGTTGGGGATGTTTGTTATTGTACAGTTAAACATGAAAGGTTCCTCTCCTCATCTGACCGTGCCAAGCACACACAGCCCGAGTCCCAGCAGAGGCCACTTGGCAGCGCGCTGAGTGGTAACTCAATATTATTACCTGCTAATAGAGCGGAGGAGGGGGTCATGAATGGACCCTGATGTGACGTTTATGGAGCTGTGAGAAGGCCATCTGTGGTTTTTAGGTGAAGCAATGGATGCAGGTTAGACCCATCAGAACCAGGATCTGTGTGGATCTGTTCTCGCTGCTGAAAATGTAACATTCCATCAGAACCAGGATCTGTTCTTGCTGCTAAATGTAACATATTGGTGGGGAATGTGTTTGTATATGAATTGTAGCAATAATAATAATAATTAATAATAATCCCACTGGAAATAAAACCACAAATGAGATTGATAAAATCTTTCATATCTCAAAAGTTTCTCTTAGACATCAATAAAATTTAATGGAGAGCTAATTAAGATTTTTGCTAAAGCTACAGAAGCCACTGCTTCTCAGATTGTTCTCCAGAGAACAAGACTTCTGTAATTTTACACGTGTCTCCTCTTGAGTTTCAGGTGAAGTCTCAAAAATTCCTCAGACAGTGCTCAGAAACCAAAGTCTGCAAAATTAACAATTTCAAACATTTCTCAACAACATTTCCCAAGACCAAATAACCTGAGGTAATAGTTGGTCCTCTTTTTGTGTTCACGTTCCCTAAACAGACACACGGACACTGAAACGAAACATAACTGAGGAATCCACTGTCTCTTGAGTTATGAAAGTCTAACCCGTGAACTAAACCTGTTCGAGTTTGATTCACTGGACTTGACTTTGAAAAATCTCCCATAAAACTCTCCCCGTTTGTTCTCCTCTTTGCTAACGCTTTTAATTGTGACCCCATGGATGCCATCACCCTCCAGATGGATCTCCTCTGAGGTCAGCCCATCTGGCTGCGCATGTAATTGGTTCGGGTTTATTGCGATTTGACATTATTAAGACAAGCGAGGAATGCACGGCCCTGATGTGAGCGAGCAGAGAACGAGAGCGAGGGAGAGAGAGATGGCGAGAGATAATAATCCAGACATGGCCTGTAGATGAACTTCATGAAGGTCTTTCCAGTTCTTCAGCCCACTCTCATGTTAGGAAACAGAGGGATGTCAAACAGCGGGAGTGTGGGTCTGAATCCAGACGATGGTGGTGCGTGAAGGAGTGGAGAGGGACTGTCTGAAGACAGTAGCCTGTTTTGACTTAATGAGTAAAGTTATGAGGTGAAGGACGCCTCAACACACCCTGAGACACACACTTGCTGTGCTTACTCAACGCCTCTGCACAATGATCAATGTAACAAACCCTGCGGCGCACAATGGTGCACTTTTAGAAACTGGGAGCTTACTGGGAGCTTGTGTGCGCTTAACGAGCACTGGGGTGATGGAAGAGCTGTGACACAGTGAAGTGCAGAATGTCTCGGGCTCTGGGTGGCCGTCTGGCTCTGGAGGAACAGACAGAAACATCTGACAGGCCCATTCAATTAGCTCAAATAGGAGAAACAACGGTACATTTTCTTTCATTGTTTTGATAAGATGTATCCATCCACCTATCATCTATCTATCTATCTATCCATTCATTCATCTATCTATTAATCTATTCATCCATCCATCTGCCCATCCATCTGCTTACCTGTCTGTCTGTCTGTCTGTCTGTCTCTGTCTTCTTTGTCTGTCTGTCTCTCTCTCTAGTTCTAAACACACACCAACACACACACAGAGGTAACATTTGAAACAGTTAACCATCGACCATCAAAGTATCACCATCGGCCACTTAAAATTCATATCAGCGCACTAATCTTAATAAAATTATAGAAAGGTCATGAAAACATTGATATAGCACTCACAGATGAATGATTTTCGAATGTGTCTCAAAAAGCTGGAGTATCATTCATTTTAATTCTGCTCTCAATCCTTCAGTGGACCATCTCATCATCTACCACCCACAAAATAACACTGACCACAAACAGATTAAATGAACTGGAGAGACTCAGTTAACTCACAGCAGTCCATCAAGGTCAATCACTTCATAATTCATAACGCTCCGCTACGCAAAACCAAACCACCTATGAAACATCACATTTATTTTGTGCCCTCTCTCAAAAAAAGCTGCAACTCTGCATCTTTTGCATCTAAAACACAAAATATTGACTAAAAACTGCAATTATTGCTTGTATAGGAGTCTGTACAGGTGCTAAAGCTCTGAACCTCTATATGTCGGGTGACATCTGGACATATGAAAAATGACGACTCAATAGCAGCCCTGAATAAGCGCCTCTATTTATTGAAGCTGAAGGCACAATAGAGGTGTTGTTGAAACGCAGCTCAAAACTCGACCACACGGGCCCCAAATGAATAAGCACCTATTCACAATGTGTTTGTCCTGGCCTGAGCCTCCATTTGAATCATCCATCAAGCCAGCTTTAGTTTGTCACATAACTCTGTCTTCTTCAAAATTAAACACGTAGAGAACTTCACAAATATCAACCCAAACAGAGTCTGTAAAGGCTGCAAGTTGTCTAAAGTCAGAGAGGCTGAATGTACTTGTGCTTGCAACACTGGAAAACATCTGCCTATACAGAACTAGTAAGACTATGAGCATTGTAAAACAGAAATTATTGGCTTTTTATTTTAACTTTCAGGACAGGTAATCTGAAATCATTCATAATGAGATCAGATGAAATGAATAGGTCTGTTTAAGAATATCATGTTCGTTTGAAAAAAGCCAGCCAATAACATTTGAGCATGAAATTTTGGAGAACTCCGTAAATATACACACTCTCTTCAAATGACTCTCCACGAGTTATACTGATAATTTTCACTCTTACATGATGCTTCAACACACTGGAGTATCTCCTTCAAAGTCAAGCAGGATTAGCACTAGACACACCCATGTTAAAGCCCTTCTCCTTTCCCTTCTTTCTTGTTAGTGGAACATTTTAAAAACGTTACAGAATTTGAAATGTGTAAATAACGTTTATGACCAAGCAAAAGCATTACCACAACATCAAAAACTGAACATTTTCAGAACTTTCAAAATAACATTTTGGTTAAGAAACGGAAACATTAGGGAAATGTTCTTGCAAGCTAAACTTGTTATCTGGGTTGTCAGAGCTCTACCACATTCCTGCTCTCTTCCGAGCTCAGGGAAAACCGAAACAAGCAGAATCAAGAACAGGTGATGAAATCACAGGAGCTGGCAGCCGGCCACCGATGTCTTTTAATTCCAAACCTGAGTACTGTAAAAGTGAAGGAAATGCATGACTTCTTGCAGATATTGCAGCGCACAGTCCACAAACTAAATCTTTATTGGAGAGGCAGGCACAGATCAGGAAAACCTATTTCCCACTCGTTCGACAGGAAACTGTCTTTCTGACTAGACGAACGTTCAATAAAACAAGCCACAGATAATGAACAACACCAACTAGCACAGTAAGTCAACCGCGATTCCGACATGAGAAATCAAATTGAATAATAACGAAACCGAAAAGCTTGCAATACAGTAAAGACATCTGCAAACCGTTTCCAAGACATTCCTCAGAGACAATCGGCAATAGCTCTTAATAAAACGTCTATGGGTTACGAATGACACGAAGGAACCGGTTTTAATCACTGCATAAATTTCAAAGCTGTGTTTTCCTGCCCAAGCAGCAGACAATTTATGCATCTTTGAACACAAGCCAAGTCGTTTTAGCAGACTTACAGCCATACAGCCATAAAATCTACTATTCAGGCCCTACGCAATCTTAATTTATTCCTTTCTAAACGTTTAATTGTACATTTCATTAAACGTCTTTGCAGTTACAGGAATCTTACTGCCAAAATTGCCCGTTAATCAAATCATATACAGATACTGCAGTATCAAGAGTTACGGTAAAGTCATGCCATCACTTGTGTTTTCTTACCGTAACGCATTGCCATAGTCACTTACATGACTTGTATAAGGTCAACAGTGAATCAAGTGATTACCCCCCTAAAGTAATTTTACTTTATTACATAAAGCATTAAAAATATCACTAGACGGCTTATTCGATTTTTGAACTAGACAATGCCGAGTTAGGAAATGAAAGCCTTTGAACTGGCTGATGACTTTATTCAATGTTGGACCGAAGCCGAATTTGTATTTAATGTTACGCTGCGATGTTCGGAAAAGGGCCTAAAAACCCATTTAAAGAAATAACGAAATAAGAAAATAAACTAAAGCAAATAAAGGAAAATGAGCTAAATGATAATAGCTAATGAGCTAAAACAACACTTGGTGCATGGTTTAATTAAAAAGTGTTCTCTAGCGTATTTTTGTTGGATGTCTAGCAAACTGCAGTTCATGATTTTGGACGTGTACGCTTTTGTCAAGAATGAAACGTGTCGAATAACAATGTTGTCGCTATTTCGATTTTACGTGCCCTGAAATCTAGAAGTTAATCATTACAAACGAAGCAAAGATCTTCATTTTCCTTCGACATTTTAAGCAATCCGTTTATCCGACGGCTTTTTGTCTCCTAATCGGACGATTAAACGAGTGTGTTGTTTGTTTCATTTGGGACTCTGTCCACTTCAGCTCAGGACAGGACTGCAGACAGGAATGAGGAGTTACACTTCGGCAGTCAAACAAGGGTGACAAAGCACAGACAGGTAGCAGAGAGTAATGAGATGGTGAAAGGCACAAGGTTCATATTTAAGACTGCGCTGCTCCACTACAACGACTCTTTTAACAGACGCTGAGAAAATACAGACATACAGACTCACAATAGATCAGGAGTCCAATCTCTCTGCGTATAACAAGCTGTGCCGTTAGTCTTGGGGGACCAATGCGGTCTGCATTCAAAAACTGAATGGGGACAGGAATCTTTGAATCTGCTGAAACAAACGTTAAGCATTTTATTAAATTAATGACTGTGTTATGTTCCGTGCTAATCCTATTACAACAAGCGCACAGACGACTACTTGCTGAAAGCAAAGTGTATGAATTACTGCAAATCATATGAATTACTAACCATCTATGCTGTTTATATCTGCAGTTTGTATTCTCAGGTGTGCAGCTTAATGTATGAAGGTTAGCACGGCGTGCTGGAATACGCATAATTCTTCCACGGAATGTTGAGGAAGATCCGCTACGGAGATGACACAACATTTTTAAATGCAGGATCAGTCAGATGCCGTGATTATTGTGGCTGAATTATGTTCCTGGTTTGACCTGCTCTCCCCCTTAAAAGTTGTAGAACTGTCTCATTGAGTCATTTTAAATTCCTCTCGTCATGGCCAAGTGGAGCAGCAAATTTACATTTTCCACAAGGAACTGAACATATCTCTGAACCTGATGATTCCGTCTCTAACCCCAGAGGTTTACTGGCCTTGGTTGGAGCAGTTTGCCAGTGCCAAACGCTCGGGTTTGGCTGTAATAATTTAAACACAGGTTATGGAGTAAAGCTAATACGTTCCAAATGGGCGTCCTGCAACTTTTCATTTCTGTGATATTTACACAGCTTTGCTGGTCTGAGAAATGAGGTTGTGACTCTGTGAGTTCTGATGGCACTCTTTCTGAACGCCACTGATGAACAGACACGTCACGTCGGCGAGAAAGGTCTATACATACACTGTAAAATACATCATTTTACTGTAATTTACTAGCTATGATGCCGTACTTTTACAGTGATTTACCGTAATACTTCTACAGTCAAAATACAGTGTATTTTGTGAAAAATGTTCGCCTGTATCAGCTGTCACTATAAAGTGTAAACGCTGTGATGCTGTTAAAACATTTAACATTACAATTAAACAAATAATCGTTACTTTTGCAATTCTGTTTGGTGCCACTGGAGATGTATTACTGACATGCTTCACCTTTAATTACTATTAAAGCTGCAATCCCTACCTTTTGCCTCTCTACCGCCATCTCTGTTTGAAACATAAAATTGCAGGTTATTTTATGTACTTCTCATTAGGTTTGTTGAAGTCAATTGACATTCAACAACATTTTTACATTCATTTAACATTTTAAAGAATTCTCCAGGTTTCTCCTCTCAAACAGCAAAGAAAAAGCAAATAACCTGCAGATTCTGCGGGCCGTAGGATTCATAGTGTCACTTTTAAACCCTGCTGTGTTACTGGTTATACTATATTCTACAGGTAAGTGATATTATTCCATTAGTTGATTTGTGGTTCACTGAGCTCTGAGGTTCATAATCAGCTATTAAAAAGTGCAGGCCTCAACATTCTGCATGTTTTGATCTGTGGTTGACTTGGCACAAACCTGCTGCTCAGACTGGTTGTTGTGGACCTACGGCTGCCAACCGAAATATTCACACTCTGAAACGGCACCTTGTACTCCGGTCTATCTCTGCTTAGCTTGCAATGGGAATGTGTTTTTTTTACATTGTTTTTACTTCCTCCGGCCCGGCGAGCGCTGGACGGTGTTGAAGCTTCTGTAAGCAAAGTTCAGCTGTGTTGTCATGTCGTTCTTTTACCGTTCACTGCTAATGTGCCGTTTTAAGAAAACGCACAAGCAGGTGCTTGTCTTTATGCACACAGACTGAATGTGGACACAGGTTCAGCCCAAGTTTAAAGATTCTGTTAATCTCCAGACCAATTCACTGTGTTTGCCTCTTGTCTACCCTCCCTCTCTCTCTCTGTGTGTGTCATTAAAGTGACTATGGTCACATTTGGTAACACCCTTAATTTAATGTAGAATATTAACTATTATAGATTGTTATTCTACATTATATTGAAAGTTATATTTTATATTTAATCGGTTTCTTTGTGATTGGACTGATTCCTGTGTGTAATAAAATGTAAAGCTTACTGATCGTATTTGCAAAGGCAAATATTAATATCACTATTGATCATACATACATACATACATACCCTGGAAATCTAGTATCTACGTTATATATTTATAAGTATTTATATATCTTGAAATACATTGCAACGCTATCCAAAGGCACAATCATCTTAGCTATAAATAATAACATAAATCATCAAGCGGGCATCTAGATTTCCCTATGGCCGTGTAAAGATTCTTTGCTTCAGAGCATGTGTCGAATAGAACCATTTTCGCAGAACCATCTGTTTGATGCTGTTGTTTACTGCTGGCACCGACCAGAATCTTTTGACTCAAGTTCCCAAAGGATATATCGAATTAAATCGCTCCATGTGTTTGAATTTCTTTACTTCAAGAGCTTGTTGTTGGTAAACTTCACCTCTTTAAAATGCACCATGTCGTCCAATCAGATCACCCGGCTGCACCAGCTGTGATTTTCCCATGTCTGTATCCCTGTATCACTTCTTTCCTGCATGTCATTGTTTTGCAACATACTGTTTCTATGACAACGCAGCAACACAACCCGGCACAATTTCAGGATAATGTCAGCGGGCGAATGGCTACAGCGGCTCAAGACGTTTCCAAGCACATGTGGCCCTGCCTTGCTGAGAACAGCCGCCCTTTAGACGTACCATTCCTCATCCAAGACGCACAGAGTGCGACAGGAGAATGTACCTTTGAGCCAAGCAGAGCTCCACCAATGAGAACGCGTACTGAAATAGGTCAATCTACTATATGGGATATAACCATCGGCATTCTAAACCAATCACTGAGAACCTGAGAAAGTCATTTAGGACTTTAGAATACAATGCACTATTAAATCACAATAGAAAACATGCAGAAACATGCATAAAGTAAACAGGGTCAATTCACGTCAAGTATGACTGTAATTAAAACACACAAAACCGAAGCCTCTATAATCACCTACAATTTTAAACATTGCTTTACAAACACTCGCATTTCCCTCAGGGAACCGGACTGATAGGGCGCGAGTTTATTTTATAACAGCCGGCTGACAGGATAAAACACATCCCTGCTGACATCCGCAAATCTGCTTCATGAAATCAATGTGAGACACTAAAGCAACGTCATTTCAATAAACGCAGTTTGGAACAGTTTTGATTGGCAGGATTTCACGATGACGTATGCTGAAAGCAACTTGCATGATATGTGATAAACGACAACCGCATTTTCTGAAGAAAATGATACCTGCCAATGCCGCGTCTCTTCCCGCTCACCTGACTGCATCTGCTCGCGGTCGCTGCACCTGCGTCTCTGACGTGAGGATTACGTCGCGTGTTGGTTGTCGTCATCGTGTTTCCCGCGTGAGGTCCTGAAGCTTCTCTCGTTTTCTTATTTTGACTCCACTGCTCATTCAGTTTGTAATAATGCGTTTTCATAACAGACTGTAAGCTTTATTTTGATCATTGTGCTGGGTTTTGTGTTTTATACATTTTGGTTTTGTTTCGATTTTTATTCAAAATGTTTATTTTTATTTGCTTTCGATTGTAAAATCTAGAAATAATAACAGAATTAAAAATCATGCAATTATTATTAGTGTATTATTAGTAGTAGTAGTATTACTTACTTAAAGAACTCATCTCCCATATTTAACCAACAGTAAGAAACACGTTGCACAATACAAAGTTTATTAACCAAAATGAATCCCTAACCCTTGATATAAGCAAGTGATGTGAGCAAGCAAGTGATATAAGCAAGTGATAAATAAATCATACAGTGGTGTAGTGAATTACTGGGTATCAGATGACCAGAGGCCTGGGAAGTTTCTTCTTATCTCAGGCTGTTGGGAGTGAATTTCACAGCTGGGCATTACCGCCACCTCTGTCATTTCCGTCTCATTTCAGCCCAGGATATTACTCACAGCATCAACAAACTGGAGAGGAAAAGAGAGATCAGTGCTGGGTGTGCAGGCAGTGACACCTGCCTGAAGGGGTGTGGCTTCCACAGGAAGTCACCCTTGTAAGAGGTAAATCTAAGGACTGGAAAGAGCTTAATGTAACGGTAATGACCGACAGCAGAGGCTGTTTAACTGCAAGAACCATTGATGTAGTACATTAAGCTATATTAATTATGACACAAATTCTTTTTTATTTGTGATCTGCTTTTACAAATAAACTGAATTCTGTGATGACTAAATATCTTGAACGTGTTTGCACTATGTAATAAAATGTTTAGTTATTAAATGCTACATAAATATACACCTCATGGATGACATGGTTATTAAATAAAATTATTAAAAAGACCTCATTAACATTGACATCAATTAAATGAAATGACTGAAAGTGACAATTCTCAGTTGTTCATACTGTAATCACATCACATACTGTTAAAATCAACATGAAAAGGCATTTGCAAGCCATTTTCTGTAATATGATACATGTTCAAATGAAACAGGAAATTTGCACCAATGAGCCATTCACAACAAAACCAGGAACATATATTACAAGAAATAAACAGGGTCAAGTTTAGCAAACGTATGTAAATTCTTAGGAATGTGACAACTGGTCACAATGCTTTGATCACAGTTACCAATGTTTACATATATAGTTATGTAATTAAAATCTTCTCTATATGATTAATTTCAGCAAGTAGGGTACAAAAGGCTGTGCTATACTGTGGTGTTTGGAACATTGCGCAGCAGTCAAATTCTTAAACTGTATTGACCAACATCCAAAATCTTCTTAATATAATTTGACCATTTCTAGAACGTTGACTCACATTTCAATATTTAAAAGGAGTAAATTCACCACTATTGGTAAAACACAGTTTTTTTGTAAAAGTTATCTTTATTTATATTTCATATTTTTCACTGTGTATTTGCGTATACAGTGTGTATTGTGTGAATGTATGTTTTATAAGATAGGAAACATGTTCTCCGTGGAAACAGAGTTCTGTGAGTGTTTGGACTGAGCTGTTTGAAACCATCAAACATCGGAGATGAGTTTCCAGCTACTGAATTCCCCACAAAAATGTATCAATAGGTTTGAACACGCCAGGGCCTGAACTATTAGCACATTTTTTTGAAACAAACAAAACATCCCTCATCTTGACACTGTTTCAATCAAACATTTAAGTAAAGCACAAATCCATCAACGCAATCCTTTTATGTGGGAATGCAGGCCTCACAATGCTGATGTATAGATTAATGGTTGCACAAATATTGCTTTCCTTACAGGACCCCAACGTAGTGTTCGCCCTCACATTCCTTTACCCACAATGCATTTCCAATATAGTGATCAATGGAAGACAGTTGCTAAGGGCAACCGGTCCGTCAAGCCTAAGCAATGTGTATGTTCCCATAAAGAAGGGATTTGGGGCTCCTTCCTCATGGTAACCGTTGTTAGTGACCTTTAGACAATGGCAGACAGGGCAGTAAACAGACAGCCAAAGCTTTAGGCCACTGAAGAAGAGTTATGGCTAGGAAGGTCTTGTTTCCCATTATAAACTAGAATCACAGTCTAGAGGGATCATGGTGTGAACTCTCTGCTCTGACATTTTAAAACCTCCCTCCACAGAGACTGACACTATAGCCATTCTGTATAGCACATATCACAGACTAAGATGATTTGGCTCAGAATTGTTCAGGGTACGTGGTGGAATTTTGGACATAACAGGAATAATCCAGCAGTTAATGTAATCAATCATTGTTCAGCCAAACAAAATAATAATATTCTTACAAAAACATTCGAGACAGATTCAAAGATCATAAAGTTGCACAAAATGGGGGTTAAAAATCTTAATAAAGTCAAAGTTTAATAACTAATTAAGTTTAACTAAGTTGATCTTTTTCAGCAAACAGTAAGAATAAAACATTCTGTACAAGTAAGAAGCTATTATGTACGTAAATGAACAATTAAAATAAGTATAAAAACAAGTATATAAATAAAAATGTAAAAATAAGCAAAGCAAATAAAGTACATATATGTAAAAAAATTAGGTTTTGACTGTTTAAAATTAGTTGCATAGAGCCATCTATGAATTGTGTTAAAGGACCCTGAATCCAAATCACGGATCTACAAAAGAGCTTTTAAACCCATAGAGTTTTTGATAAGATAAAGGTACTTGAATAAAAGATGTAAAAAATAAACAGCTAAAGAACCGTATCCAGTACACAAACACACTGCATTGAGAATCAGGCATAAAATCGTTAAACTCGGTCCAAGTGCCAAATCCGACACACTGTAATTCTGCAGAAGATCCATCTTTGGCTCCATCGCTCTTTCCTCCATTGTTTATTTGTCTCATAATTCCATTGATTATTAAAAAGCACAACCTGAGAAGTGATGTGTCACAGAGGATTTAAAGAGCTTAAGAAATGTTTCTCTAACAAAAACCTCAGAGAACCGACGCTGCACGGCAACCCTTAAAAAACCGAGTGCAGCTGTCATGTTAAAAACCGGGCGAGAACATCAGAAGAGCAACATCTAAAAAATCAAAACATCTTATGGCTTGAATTAGAATCCATTCCAGATCAAGCTTGTTAGAAGAAGGCAACAACACAAATCATTCCAAGAGCTTTTTAAACGCGTCTCTTATGATTGGACTCACCGTAGAACAAAATATCTCTTTAGTTGACAATAAGACAACTTGTTGTACATGTGGCTTCTGTCGGTGCTCAGCACACCTGTAGTGTAACGGTTTAAAGAGCACAAGTCTCTTTAGGGGTTTCTTACATTTAAATTAATTAAGTGACATGAGGGTCTAGTATGATCACCCATACTTAGTATTTGTCCCCTGCATTTAGCCCATCCAAGTTAGTGCCTTACTCAAGGGCACATCTGTTGTCACCTGCCGGCATTGGGCATCAGACTTTGAACTTGTGGTGCACTTATGGTGCTTGTCCTCGTAAAAATAAAAAATGTGTGTTAGAGGAACAGACATTTCAACAATGAAGCATGCATGTGGTTTGAGGGACAAACATTCTCTTAGGGTGTTTGCATAGAGAGAAGCCAGGCTGAGCGCTCTGGGTCAAATACGATGCTCTTACATATGAACATCAAGGCTGCAAGTTCACGTATAATGTTGTAAATTATGATGGTCGACATTCATAATCAGTTCCATGTAGAATGGTTTAAAGATGAAGTCATTAAACTGAATTTTTCATACATGGTTTTCTAAACACTCCTTATGTCTGCAAACACTTTTATAATCAACATGACTGTTGTTAGAGTGGATATGAACGTATATGTTAATAGAATATACCTTTTATAAAGTACACTCTTAAAAATAAACATTCCTTAAAGCGTCTTAGTCTGGCTGTATGGTTCCATAAATAACTATAATAAGAAAAACTTTTAAAAAACTTTGACTGAAGGGTTCTTGGGGGAACCAAAAATGGTTCTTCTATGGCATGGCCGTAAATAAGCCTTTTCAGCACTTTTAGTTTATAGAGTGTAATCGTCATTTGCCAACCCTCATCATTCCAAATCTGTGTGATATCTGATTAGTTAGTGAGATCAAACTGTACCAGTAAACTAACATCAAAGTCTCTCTCTGTGAACCATTTAACACAACATCTATTATTGTTATCTCTGCCAAATCTGCATAGTGTTACAGTTTGTGAAATCTGTCAAAGACAGATGGAAAGAAAGATGGTTTTGATGAACACACACACACACACACCTTTAGCAACATGGAAACCCTTTTAAAGAACTTGGCAAGCTGTGCTGTACACAGGCTTTGCTATCAAGGCTACAACGCATATTGATCCACAAACAGGACGGCATGATCGCAGTGTGTGCCAAACATTTGTGTACTAGTGTAACACATGTTTTTGGCCAGACTGTGGTAAACGAGGACATGTACCCAACAGTGTCATTCAGAAACAGAACAGCAGAATTCCAGAATAAAAATCTGTGGAATTATTCCAGATATGCACGTAGGCATGAACAAAGAGACAGCTGTGAAAACTCTTTCTGTCAGGCACTCGCTTGTAATGATGGATGAGGAGAATGAAAGCCGAGGATTTTCTTGGTTTCCTCTCCAAAAAAATCCCATTCTATCAATCAGCAGGAAGTTGCGTCACCATAATTACACCGTTTGGATCCACACAGCTTCCAGGTCACACTGTGAGAGGAAGGGGGGGTCACATGTGACATTGTGCGCGTCGTGATATGCTGTTTTCTGTTCATCTGCTCTCTAACGTTTCCACCCTTCTGCCCTGGAATCTTGTGTCATCCGAGTTCAGCTCGGAATTTGAGAAATATGGCCGTTTCTCATCCGCTTGTAAAGTTTTGCCACTGAGGCATTGTACATCAGTCAGCAGATTTGGTTTGTCGCATGATGTCTTAAAAACAGCAATTAAGATTTGATTTTGTTTTTAGCAAATTGAAACACTGTTTCTAATTAAAGTAATTAATTGCAGTATCGCTCTTGTCTAAAGGGAATCAAAACAAGTCAAGCTGTATCAACATCTGTGGCCTGCTGTTGATTAGCACAGAAAATCGTTTTGACTCATCCAACAGTTTGTACAACAATGGCAGTAATTAAAGCAATGCTCCTACAAAGAAAGTCTACAGCAGGGGTCTCCAGTCCATGTTTTTGGAGGTCCACAGACCAGCAGTTCAGTGTTCAGTGTGCTTTCCTGGGGTTGGAACTAAACTCTGCAGGTCTGTGGACCTTGTTGGAGACCTTTGTTCTATGGGGAAGTTTTAAGCACAGAAATATTCATTTTTATTCATATTAATTCAGGCCTCTATTTGAATTATAACCCCCCCATAATAAATAACAATAAAAACTAACAATTATGATTAATGAAAACATGTCAGTTCACATTGCAATCCACGATGCTTAAAGCAAATCTGCACTTCCTATCATCCTTAGATTACCTATCCATACACTGTAGCTGATGCTGTGTAGAGGAAGCAGTGAGTTCAGCCCACACTGCATCATCAGCCCTGAGAGCTGTTTGTAATCTGAAAAACTTTTCCTTATCACGATCGTGTATTTTACGTTCCTCTTGGCTGTGCTGACGGCAGTTTTAGTGTTACCCTTATCGCTGTGTCGGGGTAGGTGGGTGTTTTCACAGATGATGTCATTTCTCTGCGAGTCCAGTGCGGCTCTGGGAAACTTCGGCTGCTTTATGGAGACATGAAGCATTGATCCATTTCCTGTTTCCTGGCAGGGCGACTTGGCAGCGTCTGCAGCTTAAAACTGGCATTTAGTGTCAAGAGCAGACGGAACAAAAACCTCGTTAGCGACGAGTCAGACACTAATTAACCGGCATTAATTTGGCTTGGCAAGCAAGCAGACGTCATTATAATACCTGACAAAGACAGAGGGACAGTAGACTGTGAAACTAATGCAACACTTTCTCCACCACACGCATATACTCAATTCCCAGCTATTATACAGAGGACAACTTGCATTTGCAGCGTTTCTGGGAAGCAGGAGTCATCGAAGAGTTTTATCAGGCTTCCCTGCCTCTCCAAGTCCGAACACGTCAGGAAATTTAGGACTTGGCGAGTTGAAGCCTGTTGAGTGACTTATTGCAGGATTCAGCAGTGATAAATTCTCACTAATGGTTTCAGAGGTTAAACGAGTGAGGAGAACATGCAGAGAGAAATGAGGGAAATTAAACTGCTTTCAATGACCGCTGTGTAAGCGTCTGATTATATCAGTCTGATCTCATTAACAAGATGCTCATATGGAAGACAAACCTGATACGTCAATCTCTGCAGAGATTTACTTTAGGGTCGCCAAACTAATTACATTGATATGGCAATCAATAAATTGCATTAGATAGATAGATATTTAGATAGATAGACAGACAGACAGAAATACCAATAGTATATCAATATACATAAATATTTGCCACACCCCAAACAAAGATAATGATTGTTACATGTGACAAAGTAATCACTGAATAGAAAAACTGGCTTTATAAGTAAATATTTAGTTTTATTGCCCAATCACTGAACACAAGCCTTTATTTGTCATACAGAATATTTTGTCATTGAGTTTATTAATATGCTGTATTCTGTCTAGGATACACACACACACATACATGCATACATACATATGCAGCAATATGTTACTGCAAAGCAGCACCCTGGCAACCATCCACAAACACTGTTTCATTATAACAGTCATTTTTTATTACTGAATAAAACTGCCAAAGTCATAGATTGCACCAATAAAAAAACAATAATACAGAAATAGCTATTTAAAGTAACAACTACACACTTTTTACAGATTTTGTGAGCTGTTCGCTCTCAGTTGGCAGACATCTGAAAAGGGAGAGTGGACTTCCCACGAAGCCTTAATTTGGGCATTTTGCCACCGGCAAAGATTATCTTTACTCTCTTACAACGCTGCAGAGAGCAATCCTCTCAGAGAGATGTTCATTTCAAACATCCTTTGCCAAAAAAGCCCCATGAAATTCACGTACATTTACTTAAAAAAGTAAAAAAAAAACTACTTTAGTAGCACCGTCGACAGAGACAGAGGTGATATGTTTTGTGCGCGCCGACCATCGGGGGGTCTGTCTCTTTTTCAACAATGCCAACAATTAACATCAGGTGTTACGCAAGCACTTGGTCCTTGGGAAATCACACAGCATAAGCCAACAAGCGTTTGGGAAACACACACGGTGTTGCTCATAGGCGAGAAGTGGTATTGTGTTGTAGTGTTTGCATACATCATTTTTAACGTATCCATTACAGCCCGGCTGAATGCTCACAACAGTAACTGATGTTGCTCTGTTGATACAGCACAGGGGGAGAAGGGAGGGGAGAGTGGGTATTGGGGTCACTTATTCTAGATTGTTCATCCATACTAGAATATAGGATGATTTCTTCTTGCGCTATATATTAAAGCCAAAAGATTTAAGAACGCTGTGATCTCAGGGTCTATATTCTACGTCAATGTATTTTTAAGGTTTTCTGAACAACTAAAAGATATGTTTTTGTTATCCGAGGAAAGCGTTAGTGGTGTTTGCCTGTGCAAAACATACGTTCTTCGCGTGCTACCACAATGCTAAGGTGCTTTGGGTGGTTGCCAGGGTATTGCTAGTTGGTTACTTACTGGCCGAAGTCGAAACAGACACCCTTAAGTGTCTAGTGGTGTAGATATGGCCCAAGGCCTCCATTGTGTCTGCAGTTATTGGGTTTTTAGTCAAATCTTCCAAGTAGTGGTGAACACTTCACCTCTGGTGAATCACTGTAATTTGTATGTCTGAACTATAACCTTAGTGGAAATATTAGTTAGAAAAGTCACTGATGCGTTCAGCTCGAGGTTTGTACATTAAATAAACAAAAAAATACAGATGGACTAAAATACCCATTAAACCACATGTGTCAGGGAAAATAATCTTAATCATCACTGGGAGGGACACTGGAGGGAAACTTTTAAACTTGTGATCTGTGACCAGTTGCATAAACTACATAGACTAGTCTTACAAGCTGGTCATCAAATCCTGTCAGAGTCAATTACATTGAAAGGTAGATTCTAATGCAGTTTAATTTGAATTTGAATCGTAAGACTGATTAGCCGATTAGCCAATAACTAATTGCTAGTTGGTAAATAATTCCTTAAGACATTGTTTTAACTTACCCGGTTATGTTTATGCCACTGGCTGCTGGAGTCTGAGTAAATGTGTTACATTCACTTTAAAACTTTAGAATTCACTTAAATTTTCACTAAAAAGCTTTCCTGTAGCTCAGTGGTTAGAGCATGGCGTTAACAACGCCAAGGTCATGGGTTCGATCCCAGGGATTGCACATACTTAATGTATAGTGATCAATGTGTAGTATAATGCAATGTAAGTCGCTTTGGATAAAAGCGTCTGCCAAATACCTAAATGTAAATGTAAATTGAAGGGGTTAGGGGTGTTAAACCACTAACCCCAGTTATGAGCAGATGTAATGGCTATAGTTAAGTAATAGTACCTAGTAACCTAGCAGCTCGTTTTATATTTTATAATTGTGTGGAGCTTGTTGTTGTACCGATGAGATTTAACAGTGTCTGAAACCACCCGTCACAGTGCAAGCGGAATATAAACAAAAAAAGATACTCACATTACCCGACTTTGACTATTGATAAATGCTGCTCATTTGCATGAATTTAATCTGCTCAGATGCAAAATATCTGCAATGGCTGCTGCTGTTCATGTAGCTGTAATTCAGTTACAGAAAAATAATGATGTCGGATTACTTTCTACTAAAGCAGTTCAAAGCACATGAAGGTCGCTTGAACCATCTTCCATTGTGGTTCTCAAACGTTGGACTTTCAAACTGAAATTTTTCAAACAAATATTTCACTAGCATTTGTATGTATTCAGTGTATGTGCCTCCGTACCTCGTTCCCACAGAGCAACATCATCTCAGGGAGGTAAATTGGCAGAAATCCTGTAATCCACTGGGGTGGGAGGGGGGTGGCTCTGTGGATGGCGGGTCCACAATTACTGCAGCACTACCTTGGGAACAGAAAGTTGGCGAAGAACTCGCCGGGACCATTGGGCTGTCAGCAGCAGGAGAAATTAACTGACATCAAACACCGTACCTCACAAGCTTAGACATGTTCAGTACACAATCCCACAAAGAGGGAGAGAGAGAGAGAGAGAGAGAGAGAGAAAGTGAGACAGAAAGAGAGCTCTCAAAATGTGAGCAGATGTCATTTCTACACTCAAAGGGAACTGTGGAATATTATCTACCTCTCTCTGTGACTTTATGTCAATGCACTTGAAGTTCAACAAAGGAAGTGAAGACACAAATAAACAAATTGCTTTCATAAGTGTCACAGCTAACAGGTAACGTTCTTACCGCTAACAGAGAATGTTGGCTATTGTTCTCTAAAAGTTCTGTCAAAGTTATTAAAAATGTTCTGGCAGTAACATTAGTGGAACGTTTTTAATACTATATATATTGTATATAAAAACGCTGTTCTTAACTAATTAGTGGAATGTTTTAAAAATGTTACGGAATTAACATATTTTTTGAATAACGTTTTTATAAAAAAGGAATAATATTAATACAATGTCTAAAAACTGTTTTGAACGTTTTGAACACATTTGTTATTCAATGAAATGTTACGGAAACATTCTTACAACCTAAAACTGTTAACTGGAATGAACGATACCGTAAATAGTGCAGATTCCGAGCACCCACCTATATGACAACACTATCACCGCATGGACTTGATCACATCCAGTGATCACTGGAACTAACTGAAATGTGAAAGGTCTCTGTATGACAGGTGGCTGGAAAAAAGAGGCCTGGTGATGTCATCCAAAAAGGAAAGTTCTGTCAGGGGTGGATGATGTCATTAATCAAAATTTCCATGTGATAACATGCGCCGACGAATTGTTTGCACTAAGGCGCTTTTAATTAAGTACATTTCATATTTACACTAAATGTATGGCCAATGAAACCTACTCAGCATTCTGAAAATGACCTATTTGATTCTATAAGTCAAAGTATAATTTTGCATCTCACGGCATGTTCGTCTGCGAGCAGTCGTTGTTGCAATCTGCCGCGCAGCTGCTCAAACCTCCCGCAGTGACAAACTCCACAGCTGCACGTGTTTGACAGAAGCATCCAGCGTCTGCAAAGGGCCAAGAACCCGTCACAGCAGCGCAGACGACACCTGCAGCACGCGGCTCCTTCATTAGGTCAACGGTCCTGCAGTAATGAGGACGGTTTACCTGGCAGCTAAAACACTTTTGCACACAGCAAATCCAGCAGAAAGTGAAATATAAGATACCTGAATGTGATTCGATTCAGCAGCTAAAGATGAAGAATCATTCTCGCTGCACTATCGTCTTCCATCTGTGCGACTTTAGCGTGTTTATTTTCACAGCTGTTGTTTGGAAACCGTAAATCACACTGCAATAATTAAAGTTTGTTGTCATATTTATTTACTTTGGCACGTTATCTTGAGTTTCTTTTTTGTGCAGCATGCATTTGAGAGGCGCAGTTCTATGGCATCACTGTTAAAGTTTTATGTTACTGAACTGCAAGGGTGCCCTCACACACTACGGATATCTCTACTGAACAGATTTGCAGCGCTCTCTAAGGCAGTAAACACTATAGTGTGCAGGCCCCCTATAAAGAGGTACAGTCAGTGTTTTTGGGACACAGCCTGTTGGGTTGGTACAGTAGATATAGGGCGTCTGTTTACTGTGATAATGCAGCTGGTCTATGTTAGCCACAATATGCAATATGTTTCAGCTCAATGCTATTTGTATTGGCCATTTCACGCTGGGTTGTGTATACAATGCCAGAACAGACGGCCTGTTGACAGCATGTTTATTTGGAGAACACACAGATGTAAGAGCAACTCAGCGGATTCTCAACACACGGCTCAAAAGCAGCTCTGTGGCTAACAGCGTGTAATTCAGAGTCCTACCGCAGATATATGACCTGCTAATAAGTGTTCTCTCTCTCTCTTACTCTTTCTTTCTCTCCCTTTCTCTTGATTGAGGCCATAGACCAACCGATTCAAGAGCTGAACCCAGGAGACATCTTAACACACTCACATTCCATCACCCTGCCGTTTGCAGGGAAAATTCACTCAAAAATCAAAATATCATCATTAATCACCCATCATTAAAAAACCCATGTGACCTTCCTTCTTATCTGAAAAACAACAGAGATGCTGAAGCTGATTTTTGCTGCCAAACTCTGCGATAGCTCTGTGTGAGGAACAGACCAAAAGTGAGGTATCAGCCGAAAGTCTTGCCATCCACTACAGTTCTCAGATTTCATTTGCACATCTGGATTTTTAAAACTTGGCACGACACAATTGGTCACATTACACGAGAACCAATGAAGTTATCAATTGCGTCTGGACAAGTCATTATGCCACATATTACTTAAAATATATGGAAATGTGAATGAGATTAAGGAGCTACAACAGAGGAAAAGGTTATCGGTATCAGTGAATAGAGATCATAACAGAAGACATACAATATATGCAAATGCAAAATTTTGCGGATCAGTAAACTAGGAAAATCTTTTAATTTTTGAGACTCTTATTTTTATTTTTGAGACTCTTATTTTTATTTTTGAGACTCTTCCACAAAGGGAAACTCACATGACCTTCAGTGGAAGTTTTTTGACAGCCCAGCTAACAGGGATCGTTTCCCGAACATTGGCTAACATTTTCTAAAATGTTCTCAAAGTTATCAAAAAATGTAATGTTATTAGACCTTGTTAAACGTTATATATCATATACATCAAAAACGTTATTCTTAGGTTGTCACTGGAACATTTAAAAAAGTTACAGAATTAAAGAAGTTTAAACACTGTTCCTATCCAAACCAAACAATAACGTTAAGACAACGTTTAAAAAACTGGACATTGTGAATGTTCCTAGAACATTCTTTATAACACGCTAATGTTATTGTTACCTAATGGAAATGTTAAAGAAACGTTCTTACAAACTAAAATGGTTAGCTAGGCAGGGACCAGCGAGCTCATTGCGGGGAACAGCGCTTTCCAAACTGCAGCAGGTGGTTCTTATTTGGCCTTTGCTCTGTCTAATTACTCAAGAGCGCTGGTCTCGTACACACTGCCGTAGCTCAGGGTCATGCACCTGTCAGCTGGTTATTAACACCCGTGTGTTTCTCTTAACCTAACAGTGTTTCGCCGGCCGCTCCGGCTGCTCCCTCTGGCTCTGTGCTAACCGTCCAAACACATCGCGCTGACAGCAATTAGCCTATTAAAACACTCCAGAGCTTGGCCATGCATCTAAAAATAACTGCCCTGCAAGAAAGAGAAAGTTAGGTTAGTTAAAATAACATGTCAGTTATAAACGCTATCACAGCTGGACTGAGACGTGACCCGAAGTGCCTCACGCTAAATGCAAATCTTACATTTAAACCCAAATCATAACCAAGTACAACAGAACTGAGTCTTCAAAATTTGGATTCCATGTTGGGTTTAAATGAAGCCTGCTGATTTTACAACGTAAACGCAACCCATTCCAGATCCTTCCTGCGTCATTAAGGCGCCAATAATTCATAACAGCCCTAAGAGTGACAGGTGCATATTTTCCATGTAATTGATAATAAACAGGCTTTCTTGCTTTTTCATGGTTCATTTCTTAAAGGCAAACACACCCTCCTCATGCCAGCATTAGTTGGGAGAGCCATGTCTCACTCCAGCTGTCATACCCATCTGAGGTCATGAAGAAGGGTTTATTTTTTGAGCACGTTGGACTCTGCAGGACTGACACCGAATCTGAGCAACATTCCGTTAAGGGCTTAATTTCCGATAAACTGACGACTATAACCAGCTCTTGTTTCACGAGACTCTGACTGCATGTCCTAATGCTTTCCCAACTGTACCAGAAAAATGTCCATGTCTTAATAACAGCTTCAATACCGAGATTAATTATACATTTCACGTCGTCTAGACTAGAGTAATTGAGCATTCAAGAAAATGGTTTGAAATGGGCCCTTCAATGTCTTTAACACTTGTCACACTTTTCATGTTCAATCACAAGGCGTTTAACAATAATAAGGGCTGCTTCAGGAAGCCGTGCTGTGTCAGTCTCAATCTGTAAAAAAATAAAACATAAAAATGCCCAGTCATAACTCACGGCTCAGCACTTTTCTTCCTTTCCTGAGGAATTAGATGAGAGATGCAGAGCTTGGCAGAGGACGGTCGGCTGGCACGAAAACCCTCAAGCCCAGAATAGCGGCGGTTTTTAATAACCATGTTCAAACTAAGACAGTATGTTATTAAAGAAAATTACCTCCCCAGACCTTCCAATGGGCTGTTTGGGTGGGCAGGGGTGGCCACCCATGAATGAATGTATTAAAAACGACAGCCTGTTTATTCTGAAATGGAGGATGACCGTTTACCATGACGAATGAGACTAAATGATCTTCATCCAGCTGCTGAGGCTGGCATCTCTTTAGCATCTGTCATTCAGGCTCAGATATACGTCTGTAGCAAGAAGCTAGAGAGCTTTTCTGATGGTCTGGATGAAACATGAGAATATATTGAAATCGCCTTTATCTGACTCTACGTTTTGTTGTTTTTGGATGCGAATATTGTTACAGCTCCCCAAACCGGACCATCAGTCACTCAGTCCATATAAACTTAAATATGCTGTGAAGTGTCAGAACAGTCCCATGACTAAAATCAAACTACAATCAAAATACCAGTTAGAGTAACAGCGTAATATTAAAGTTGGCTAAGCTACAACTCGGGCTCAGCGAGTCGGGCTTGCACTTTCTCGCCACCCTTGTTTTGGGACTCCCAGCCTGTGATGTAACGCCCCCGACCTTGTGTCGAGGGAGCTGACACTCTTAACAGATCCTGGATCAGATTCAGGAGCAAAAGACGCCTTTCCCAGCCCCTTCCCTCCCTCCGCCGTGGCCGCGTTCACACTGCGGCCCGAATTCTTGATTGAAAGTGGCAGTTTAACGAGAGTATTTCCTCGTAGACTAGAGTCCCGGTTCAGGAGGCCATGCGATCACTTAACCGAGGCCTGCAGTTCGTCCGTTCCCATTTAGATTACCGTCCTGAAACATTTAGGTCACACCACAAAGAAATTCCATCTGTCCACGGATGAACGGAGAAGAACGTTCCCGTTTGTGCTGTGCTGGGGAATTTTAGTGTCTGTGGAAATTTGACTGTGATTATCAGTACTTGGAAGACTAAATTACAGCACAATAATGTCATGAAACAGTTGAGTTGGCTCCACTGTAGGACAGGATCTACGTTTTGTGAGCTCTAACTGGAAGTGGCAGGTAGGTGGAGCGCGAGATGCTGAGACTGTGGTCATACCTGGGCGTATTTGCTCAACAAGCCCCTGATGACAGACKGGTCCCAAGGAACAATAATTCCATTGCAGCTCCTTATCGCAGGGTATGTACCACTGGGAACCTGCCACAAGACCGACCCATGTAAGCTGAAGCTACAGCCCTGGATTTCCAAGTGGGTCAGCAGCTAGGAGACTGAGGGTGTACTCACACTAGGCAATTCGAACCGTGCCCGAGTGCGTTTGACCACCAAAGCGCGGTTCGTTTGACTAGTGTGAGTGCTCCGA
>JAZGTI010002461.1:11199-36208 GCA_036877585.1 Botia kubotai
CAGTGCTATAAGGGATTTGCAATAGTACCATGAACTACACAACATGCAAAAGCAGCATACATACATACAAACATAAAATATATACAGTAAAATATGGACGTTTTGGACAATTGAAAAGAATGTTCTTAAAACTTTGAAAAATTGTGTTTCTGCTGGACTAAAGTAGCCTGAAGTTTCCAATCACAATCAGTGAAGTGTTTGGTAACTACCTAGATAGTTTTGATTTCTGACCAAAATCCAATGATCTTCCATCAGGGCAACATATTTAGCTTGAGCTAATATGTCCTCTTTTGATTTTCTTCTGCCATACAGCTGGTTTATTTTTTAAAGTACTGTACATCTTGACGGTAGTAGGCATCCTTGTAGGTTGTATCGTAGGATGCAAATTCCATAAACCCCTTGTCTTTCACAATATTAACAGTCCACAGCAATCCCTTTAGATATGACATTTGCTAGTGTTTTTAAAGTAGACTTAATTTGTGGTGACTAATCTCAGTCAGCGCGGTTTGGTGCAGCTTGTTGACTGTAAGAGCAATGGTTAACTGCAGAGCTCGCTAAAACATACTTTGAGTTCAGGTGGTATTTCAGGCTACAGCTGCTTTGATGGGATGCAAATTGCTTATTTCAGACAATGCAAATTACTTTTATCAGTTTTATCAGTGGCTCCATAGGGATGAGCTTTGAATTTAAATTTTCCCTTCAGAGAGTCATGCAGATCTTTGTCATTTTTTGCATCATGCTTGTCGGTTGTCAGTACAACCTGTTGTAATGTTAGGATGTACAGGTCTGGGGTGAAGCAGGGTAAGGTTAAATTTAACACAGACTCTCACCATATCCTAATACTAAATATTAATTCAACACCACAGTCATTGATGCACCTAAGCAACTTTGCACAGACACATGCAATGCTGTATTATATTGCACTGCTTAATGTTGCACTGTTTGTTTATTTGTAAATCTATTTTATTTCGACTTATTTTTATTCCTTTTACGGCATGTGCAGTGGGAATCAAAGAATTATATTACACAGGAACTGTGCATATGACAATAAAGCCTTTAAACTTGAAATCAACAGCCCTAAAAAAAAACTAATAGTCTTTAAAATAGTCTTAATTTTTTAGGCAAAATATAATTTCTTAATTTTCTTTTGATTTTGGGGTAAAATATGACTCAGGCATTTGACAGGATTCTTGAGGCCACCCTTAACTATGGTAAAAGCATTGCCTCGAGTGGCTTATTGCAGAAAACATTGCACCTGTGTGGAGTTAAGGCTTTTCTGAAAACTTATTTTGGTAGAGAAAGAGAGTGCTCCATTTCTCAGCCATGTTCTAACAAAGAATACTGATATTATCAGTATTATCAGTGTTTTCTGAAACCTGTCCTGACTTTTCCCACAGGTGATTCTCAGCCAATGGACGTCTGTTCGGTACACAATAATGACATCTTTTTGCGGTACTCTGTGTCACTGCTGGGCTACGGGTTCTACGGGGATGTGCTGACAGACAGCGAGAGGAAGCGCTGGATGGGGCCCGCCAGGTATGATATCTCAGGTACGTGAAGTAACGTTGCAAGAGATTGACTTTTATCCTGTGGCAGTTTTTAACTACAATTATTTTGGTACAGGTGTTAAAACATTTCTGTCACATCGCTACTATGAGGGAACCGTGTCATTTTTACCTGCTGATGGGAATTTGGGAACTCCCAGAGACAAAATCCAGTGCCGATCTGGGTAAATACTGTCTTTTATCAGGTTATAGTATGAGCAAGATGTTATAATTGGGTTATTTTACAAAACAGGTGCTATTTGTGATTTTCATATATAAAGCAAAAGCCAACAATGTGTTAATACTGACAGTTTAACACTTGATAAAAATATATAAATCTACACTTCTGTGGTATTGCGAATTTTGCAATCAGAAAACACATCTGTTTTATAGAGTGACTCGAATAATCACTCAGTAGGAGGGATTTATAGGTGGTTCTTCTATTAAACAGATTTAAGTTTTAGACTTTAAGTTTCCGAACGACCATTAGATTAGTCTTGTTTTGCACCCATTTCTTAAGAGTTGGTCAATTTAATTTTCCCATAAAAGACCCTATGTTTACACTGTGCAAAAAAGAACTGGCTCACCTATCTGGTTTCACCCGGAATTTTATGGAATTTTTTGTTCGTTGTCAGTTGCCTTCAGTTGTACACTGGAGGCTTACAGACAAATATATACGTTTAAATGAATATATAAACTTGGAAATGCCCAATAAAAACATATTAAATTTTAAATATTGAGCTGCTGTATATTTTTATGTGTTGATGCTTTGAAATAATGTGCACTAGGAATATGCATTTTAATTGTATTCATATAGCGAATTCAAATAAAAAAAAAAATCCATATTATACATTTTAAATAATACTTGTTTTAATTAAATTTAAGTATCATTTTATTTTTATTATTGTTTTAATGTTGACATTTTAAAATTACAACTTTTTAAAATCAGAAATATCACTCTGCATTACTTTTAATCTTGCAGGTGTATTATCTGTCGGCAATCTTCATCTGACAAACAGGTCAGGAAAGATGAAGTCAATATTCCAGGTGCTGGTAAGGAAACATTTGGGAATCTTCTGTATACCAGTGTTTAACTGAGCTTGGCATTGGCAGGAAAGTCTCATATCTGTTGTGTCATAAATGTGCCCACCCACAGTACAGGCCAACAAAGTGCATTTCCAGCCATGATTTGTAATGCCCCCATCTGTCGGCTCATCTGGCACACTGTTTGTGAACATTAGCCCAAATGGTTCAAGCTGTCGGCTGGATGATCGCTTAAACACGCACACACACACACAGCATATTATCTCTGTCTCTCAGCACCCTCCAAACAACTGGCACCTCGGTTACCCGGCATTCTGTGTGTTTACCCTGAGTGCTGATAAGTGCTGTTTACAGACACACTCTCTACCCTCACAGTCCCAAATTGGCATTTATGCATGATGATTTCCTGAGCGCTTTTAGACCGTGTGGCATAAATAGAGTCTTCTGGGAAGAATGAATGAAAGAGTGATGCAGAGAGTTAAAGTCAAGGGCCCTTCATCTATAAATGAAAGCAACAACTTTTTTAAAAAACATTTTCATATTACAGAGATACAATTGTGAGAATGACTGTAGTTCATTTCTGAGACCGCTAATAGTGCCATTGACAGACTGAATTAATGGGCATGCCAACCTTGATTTATGAGAAGGTAACTTTAAGTACCCACATAGCTAGAGCATGGCTTTACCCCACAGCACTGTGTATATGTTAAGGGTTGTCCTGGTATTTTAGAGTATCAGGATGAATGGACAATAATCAGAGGGAAGTTCCTGGCCATCAATGCCGCCAGCATGAGCTGTGCATGTCCTCGCAGTCCCAAAGGCCTGTCTCCATCAGCGCACCTCGCTGACGGAACCACTGACCTCATCCTTGTCAGGAAATGTTCTCGTCTAGACTTCCTGAGGCACCTTCTGCGGCACACCAATAAAGATGATCAGGTACCTTTATTTCATAGGAAAATGTCAGTGAGATTGATTGTGATTAATCATTTAAAGAAGACATCACTGATGTTTGGCAATCCTGTGAAAAAGCACACGCACAAAGGAGTTAGGAAAGGATTTGTTCATCTAGAAATTAAACTTCTGCCATATTTAATCACCCTCATGTCATTTCAGATCTTTGACTCTTTGTTTTGTGATAGGGCTGGAAATCAATTCCAAAAAATAATTGGCATTACAATCAACAAGGTCGCATTTTGTATTTCTGATTGTTTAATTAAGTAACAATTAAATAATAATTTTTTGTTAGACCCATGTAATGTTGTTTTACTGATTTGTCTAAAGAGTGTCATCACTTGTTAGGTCATGATTGGTTTGAAGAATTTCTTTAAACAGCTCTTGATTTAAAATACTTTTTTCCTCCACGGTGGGAGAAACAGTGTTAAATAATTAATAATTGTTAAATTGTTAAATGTTTAATAATTGCAAGGAGTTGATTCTTGGAATCAATTCTTTTAATTTCAGAATTGAAATAGATTACAAAAATTCCGTAATATAACAGCCCTATTTTGTAGAATACAAAAGGAGATAATTCAATGAATATGCAGTTGGCAAGTGGAATGTTTTTTACTTAAAAATGTTTTTCTATTAAAATCATGGTAGAATTTATGCACTCTGTCAAATATTTACTTTATTACCTGGGAGAGCAAGAAATTTTCATAGGGCTATAAAAATTGATTAACAATACTTGTCAGTAAAAATCCAGTGCACTGACTACAGAATTTAATAATTAAATAGTTAATATTTTAAAAGCTTAAAGAATGTAAAATAGTCATTAGACTATTATTTTAAAAATAGTCATTTAGAAATAGTCTGTTACCCCTTTTTTTGTATAAAAATACAATTCCTAACCATTTTGTAATTGTAATAATCCACCAAATGTAGTTTGGAAATCTCCAAATTTAGATTTCCAAACTACTTCTAGAAAATTTAATTGTAACAAAATAATTGTTTTAAGACATTCAAATTTTAGATTTTATGATGATTCGGTAAAGAACCATCATCACATTTACTTGTTTTCAGAGCAAATATTTATTTAAAGTGGGATTCAGTAAAGCATAATCTTTTTTGCCTGTCTCTATATACAGTTTGATCACTCTTTTGTGGAGGTGTACCGGGTCAGACAGTTCCACTTCACACCCAAATATCAGGAATGTGATTCTGAGGTGGATCTGAGAGAGAGCGGAGTGGGAGGCAAGCGATTCCTCAGTCAGATCTGCAGAGAACACAGAGCCTGCGGCTGCATGCCGGCCCAGAGCAACTGGAACTGTGATGGAGAAATCCTCCCTCACACTGCCATTCAAGTCAGGTAAGGCCCCCTGCGGCCAGACATGCTCCTTTGTCCTGAATAGCCTTTTCTTAAGTTAGGTCACATCTCCTGAGTTAGGATATAGCCCCTGGGTCTGTATGACATAACAGCCAAAACACATGTCTAAATGTTTATGGCTACACACAACAGTGTTTTAAACAGATGAACATAACGACACAAGTTTTTTAGGAGGGTTTTATGATGAAAATTGTCAGTGAAGTGTTTATCACTGGCAACCGTAGCTGATATGTCGAACTCTCTCTAGGACAGGATAACATAACAGCACTAGAATATTAAAACGGGTAAATGAATGGACTTTTGTCCTATGACCATTTAGAAAAGATGCTATTAAAAGTCCCTCTATTGTGCTTGTGAAGACGAGTTTTTCTCCTCCCTGATGTGGTGTGACAGCTCTGCAGAACACATAATTTCCTTTACGCCCCATTGTTCTCTGTCAACAATGCGTAGCCATGAAATGCTCCTAATTTAATGGCTCTCTCACTGTTAAAGTCTCACCTCCTTTAATTAAAATAGAAGTCCATTCATTTAATCTATTTTCAGCTCCAGTAATTGTTTCTTGAATGAGTAAGCAAATAACCTGTTGAGATAATTGATGATGATAGCACGGCAGAAAAAAGCCTTCGTCTGAGTGCTAAACTCACCTCCAGAGTATTAGAGAGTGGAATTAGAGGCCCCAAACCTCCTAACAGCATATAGATTTTACTACAAAACTTTCTACTCAACATGACATGCTATTTATTGCCCACAATCGTGGTGTGGTGTGTTTGCTAAGACATCTGTTACTGCTGTTTATAGTTAGTGTTTGAGATGAAAAAAATCCCTGACCGTAATTATTTTACCTTCATGTTTAAAGGCCCAAAACAAACACGACACATATCTGTAATTTGGGGCAATTCTAGCTATGCTTGATGTTTGGATTTCACTTATCACTGTATTTACACAGTGTATTAACACACTAGGAACCTCCTCGCAATGCCCAAGCAACCACTTAGACCAACATCTTGGCAAGCACTACAAACACCTCAAAAACCCAAAACATAGCATAGTATCAAAATGTTTGTACTTATTGCATTTTGTTTTTTCCAAAATCGAAATATAGTTTTTAATATGCTGTTTGCTGCAGTGGTTGCGTTTTGTGTGACTGACGCCTTTTATCTTTTCTTTTATTCAATCTCACTTTCAGGGTCCATTGTCAGCTGATTACACTGTTCGCGAGAGGCATCGAAGAGCAGTCAGTGTTTGAGGACCCGTACTCTCACTGTGCAATATAGATCGCCATGAATTCACTCAAAAACCTCCTGCTTCCTCATAAAAAATGTAGAGTCTTTAAACTGAGGAATCCTTTTCAGCAGAGCATAATGTCATGCTGTTTCTTATGCTGTTACACTCTGATTCTCCATATAAAGACGTCTTCATTTGAGGAAACACACAGAGCTGGAGAGAATAGCATCATTGTGGTGTCTTCATGCAGGCTATAAAGCTGTATTAAATCTAGATAAAGACTTAAATCTTTTCATTGACATTGAAGTTGCTGGTTATATCTTATGCTGTGCACGACACCTTCTAGTAGGAGTTGTCGGCATTTGTCTTCCACCAATCAAGCTGGTCTTGAGAGTAGCGTTAGTTCAATCTCTAAATTTAAGCCCTAAAACTGTGGAAACGCTTTTCATTCTGGAAACATTCCTTTTGGTCGCACCTTTATTGTTCTTTCTAGATTTAAAGGTCAGGTGATATTTACTCCAATATAAACCAAATAAACTTGGGTTTCTGTTTTTTGTTGGTGTTAAATTGCTAGTTCGCTAAAACATGAAAACAGTCATCATATATTTTCCCTTTAGACATTCTAAACCCATATGACTTTGTTTTAGGGAACTCAAAAGATGTTAGACAGAAAGCTCACACATAATCACAGTGAATTAGGGCAAGATTGTCTTGTTGACATATAACACTAAGTCTATTGAAGCCATGCAATAGTTGCCATGCAATAGAGTAAGAAAATTAAAGTTTCATTTTTGTTGTTGTTTCTTTAAAAAGATAGTATGAAGTAGCATCCGTCGTGTAGACATTAAGACATGTAGCCTACTTTGAATTAGATTCACCTAAGATTAGTAACAGTCTGTGATCGACAGATTTATGAACATCTGTTTATGTTCATAACTGACTAATGCACATGAATCCAATTCCAAAACACCTAGACATGAGATATACTATAACGTATTTTCCATTCTTTACGTGGATAGACACTTTTTAAGCATCTGAATGTACTGTAGCATTAGTGAGCCAAACTACAAGCATTGAGAGCTGCACAATGTCACTGCAGGTTCAGTGTGGTGTGTACGGCTGTTTTTAGCTATCAGACAGAATGTTAATGAAAATACTGTCGTTCTTCTGCGTTGTCTTCCTGGGTTGCACCCCCGGGAATCTTTCTTTCTCTCTTTGTAATGAATTTGTGTTTGCCTCTAATGCTGATGTCTTATTATTCTCACAGTATCAAAGGATGAAAGAGTTTATGATAGACAGTGGAAGTCAAAGAGAAATTGCATTTCGATGTTGTGCATGTCAGCTGCCTTGCACCATTTAAAGTGTTTTCCTTAGCTGAACCAGTGATTGAGGGCATGGATTTCTCATGATGCATAGACTCGTAAAAAGGGTTCTGTCACATCAAAGAAATGTACTGGTAATATTTCACCCCAACAGAGAAATCAATTCTTTCAAAAACCCTACATGCTACCCAATAATTTTAGAGCTCTCCTAATTGACAGAACCGATATGTCTTGTTCTTGTGTGATCACTATTTGTGTTGTGCGTAGTGTTAGCCTTGTGTACAAACTTTGTGTATTTGCGATCAAAAAAGTCCTAATCAAACCCAGTGCTTTATAAGCACTGTGACACCAGCTGCCCTACTGATCCAAAGATATCCACCCATTTAAAACACTTGAACATAGCCACATTTTTGGTTTATCACCTTGGGGCTGCCCTGGCAGGTGCTGGTGATTTATGACTTATGACATTGACTATATTAGTGACCACAGTGGTTAACTGGTTACTGTGCATGTTTTAATGTTTTATGTTCATCTTTGTGCTAAGTTTTCTCAGTCATGTATCACAATGCAGGCAGGTAGCTTCTTGAACGCAGTGACTGAAATCTTAAAATATTTCATCTTGCAGGCTTCAAGATGTAAGACCTTTACCTGGAGGAGACCTTTACCTGTTTGATTGTGTTAAAAAGAAAACCCTAAAGTAAAGTTTAATGAACAGTTTATTGTGTTTGAGTATAATTCAAGTAAGAGGAACAGTTAACCCAAACATTTGCTCACTCTCACCCTGTACATCCTTTTTACCCTTTGAGTTCTAAAGCTCCATAAAAGTAATAAGACTTACTGTAAGTGCGATATTCCAGAGTTTTATTGTGCAGTCTATAATATGTATAAAAGTGGTTTTAGATACTAGGTAAGGATCTGAATACCTAGGACAAAATTAAATTTAGATGGAATAATAGCATGAATTCTACACGTTTAGGCTTTAAAAAAGGTTTCCTTGGAACCAGTGTTATCATATTACACATTGGTGAATATAAATTGTCTATGCCCTGTTTGCTGTGCCTTTTCCTTTCAACAATATCTCCTCATGTTTGTAAAAATACAAAAATATCTGATCTCTCAGCTCTAGAGAATGCAGAACCTGTCATAAGCTGTTATTATGAATTTGCAATATAAAATCCATCCATGTTTCAATGTTGCTTTTAAAAGCATTTAATAATAACAGATCCAGTGTTCTGACAAATGTGATTGGTCGGAGAACGGACAAATGAGGTGCCTCCGAAGGGCTTATTACAAAAAAATGGCTGTGGTGGAGGAATATGTTCTTTCCTCCAGTGAGATGGAGAGATATTAAGCTCTGCATTTCAGTCTTCGTTCCGCTCACAGTTTTGATATGGTCCATACACTACCTGCTATCTGGACCAGCATGCCGATGAAGCTGGGTAATTTTCTCATCTTCCATCCACAAAGTAAATTCCATTTCCTTTCCTCCTGGCTTCACCACGTCCTTATTGATTTATTCTGTGCTGCATCCCATTGAGACCGTCTCATTCTGCGACTCTTCCCTGGAGACATTACAAAGACAAACAAACAGCTGTCTGCAAGCTCTCAAATCACTGTTTGGAGATAGTTCATTGTAACAGTGATAACATCTGCGTCTTGATGCGCGTTTAAAGCGCTCTTCTTTTAAATAATTTAGTAGAGATTGGATGGACACTTTCTGGCCTTGCACCTGAGCCCCAAATAGTAACTTATCTGTTTTTGGGGACTGACAACCGATTTTAAGGCTGTCTCAATTTGTATACATACTATGCACTACTCTATAATACAGAATTTTTCACTTTGTTGTCCTCTTTTGTAATGATAGAATGCCCTATTTTCCTGGCAAACAATGTACACTATGCAAGTTGGAGGAGGTGTGGCTTTGGAGAGCGCCCTGACGGGAGGGTGGGATCATATGCTTTCAAAGCTACTTTGCTATTGCTAGCCTTCCTGAAATTGCCTGTCCTACCTTTAAAGTTTTAAAATACTATATGATTTGAGACAAAAATTCTAGTCTTTACGGTTTATGTAGTTGGCGGTATAGGGTGAAATTTAGTCCACTGGACTTGGTCTCTGCTTTTGATTAAAATTGATAAATGTATTAGAAGATACAATTATAAGGAACATTAAAGTACAGTACAGTACAGAAATGTTTGTAAAAGCACCCTGATATATCAATGAATAAACTCAAATCTGACAGATTAAAAGGTTTAAATATTTTTGTATAGAATAGGGATACATTCAATACATACAACACATTCCAGTCCTTGACATTCTCACACGATTATCCCTTAGGGGCTCTCACTAAATTATCTTTTTATAGCTTGGAGTATTAAATGGGAACATAATACCAACCCAAATTGTTATTAAACGTTATTGATCCCAAGCCCTCTGGATATTCTGAGAGATTATAATTTTACAGAGAAAGACTTGAGAATGTACAGTACACTTACCCACAATACCATACACCATTAAACCTTCATAGTTCCTGTCATTAAGAGAGATTCATACAGACAACACTGCAAACCACCTCAAATTCACAGTTTAATTGAGCATTCAGTAATAACAATAAAACTACCCTCAGTTCACACAGGAAATGCTCTGAGGGCCATACAGAGCTAATGATCTAAAACCAAGACAATATCATAAGGGACATTTAGAGAGCATTGCTTAATGACCCATGAGTCTTCATTGTTTTTTATTATTTCAACAAAATCAGGGTTTGTCTAGTCCACTACTCCATGGTATAACAAACCAAAGGTCATTTGTAGCTGCTGGAGAACGTTTTCAAACATCACACTAGATAAACAGTTTGCATTACTGTACTCACTAGAGGTTTAACCCTAACTATGCAAAAGTAATAATGAAGCTTAACTTCCTAGTAAATCCTTGTAATCAACTCTACTATTGACCAACAAATTGATTGTTTAAACAAAAAAAAACAAGATTTTAAAGCAGAGAAGGCATGTATAGATTTGTCTTTCAACCTTTTAACTGTGAAATCCCATTCATAACAGCCACCATCTCCATTCTTGCTCTTAATTTGAAAAAGACAAAGTTGCAACTTTTCATGCTTTTTCTCTGTCCAATTCTAGCAAAGAGAAAGCCGGACTTTGCTTTTCCAAGTTATTGCATTCCTAATGGTGCTTAAAGTAATTACACTTTGTAATGTTTTCTCTTTCCTTCCTTCAGTGGGCCTTATCAGTGTGTGTTCCACGGCTCTCTGCTAAATGATGCCATTAACCATATTGCATTTGTTGCATCTCTGGCTAACCACATGAGTTTCAGTTCACTGGGAGTTTAATTGACTGAAAACAAGGTTTACTTAAAATTACCATGGTTAGAGCAAGTTCTTTGACAGTGTAAAGAATGTTTTGAGTGTTGCACACTTTTAATAAACACTCCAAGTCACCGTTGTACGAGTGAGCAGCTTTCTGCAAACCATGCTAAATAATTTTATTTACTTAATTTTATTTTTAGAGTGTATCACCAAATGTGTAATGTTCAGACAAAAGTATCTAAAATAAAATGTTAAAAATACAATGCTAAGCTAAAATAAATGAACTGCTGGTTTTGCGACTGAGAACAAAGTAAAGCACTCTATATCTGAACACGTTTGCCAAAATAGTCAAGTACATTCTGTAAAACACTAACTATCCTACTTTCAGGAAAGATCTGTGCTGTTTTACAACACTTTTTTTAATATTTACAGACAAATGGTTGTTTTCTCTTCTTTTGTTTGTTTGAATGTTTGTTCATCATTGGGGAGTTTGGGCCACTGCATGTACGAAAGAGCTGCAGGCTGACAAAGAGAAACAAATATCATTGTTATCTGATAAGGTTAAACTGACATGCCCTCAGGACACGGTTTATCTGAGCGGCTCTGTCGAGGAGAAAGAGCGACAGATTACTCTCAGGCTTGGCACACAGAGCAATGCACCATTCTCTTTGCTACACAATGAACCTACAATGTTTGTCTTTACAAAGTGAATGACGAGAAGAGATAAAGACGAGTGAAACAAAAATAGGTGGATTTCACACAACCTGTCAAAAACATGTCTTTGTCATATTTTCCCCAAAATCAAAACATAAGATTTTGATTTAAGAAAACAAATCTTATTTTTAGCACCATTTACATTTTTTTCTTATTCTCATTTACATAATTCAGACAAAACAATGATTTATTCTTTAAATTAAATTTATTTATATAAAATATTGATTTTTGTGTTCCTTTTATTGTGTGCCTGTTTAAATAAAACAAGACACATTTGTCTAGTCATATTGGAATGTGATAGTCTTGGGGGTGTTCTCTTTCGACTTGATCTAGTAAAGAACCACGTAGAAACTTCAAAGAAATCCCTAGCAACTACAAGGCCCTGACAAATGTCTACAAAAAGTTGGAATAATGGAGTTAGCATTTTGTACATAACAGAGAAATCAATTTTTTTTTAGAAAAATAAAAATCTAATAAGAATAACTGTTATAAACTGTTACACACTATGTAGAATATCTGGACATGTGAGGGTAGTAAAATGACCAATAATGGTATTATGATTTTGTGGAGTTTATAGACTATAATTTATTTTGGTTTATATATATATATATATCCCTGAATACAGCTCTTCTATCTAATAAGCCTTCTGTGGTGTTTGGTCCTACAGCTCCCCCAAATGGACCCATTTCTGTCACATTTTGTCTCTCTCTCTGTCTTTCTCATTCACTCAGTCTTTTAATATATCTGGAATTGTTCCACGCAGCAAATCCATTAAAACAAGCAAACAGTCATTCTCATATCCAAATATGGTTCAGGCTCAGGGTGCGACTGTCAGATGAAAAGGAACAAAGCTGTAGGCTTTTCCCTCCAGGAGATCTCTGAAAATATTCATTTTTACTATTCATTTCATACCAGATTAGAAATAGCTTTGAGATATAGATGCAAATGGTTTCTGTTCTCCACATTGGCCAATCTAGTTCTGTAATGGTTGCAGAACCTTGCAATCCATTTTAAAAAATGACCCATTTAGCAGTACTACATTGTAAAAACTTGAATGTTTGCATGTATTCTATATATTTCATAATCGGAATACTGAAAATATAAATAATACTCCTCGGCTCACTTTATTTTGTCAAACCCCTTTTTGTTTAATACTTTCACCTTATAAATTAATAATAACTTTTTGCATCTGCGTCCAACTTATGCTAACAGCTGTTTTGACTAGCACAACATTAATGAAAATGAAAACCTTTAAAATCATGAAAAGTTTGTGATAATGTAGACTGCAGAAATGTTATGCTGCTGTTAGTATGTCCCCTTGCAATGTTTAGCCTGTTTTTATATTTAAAATAACATACAAAACAACTAAATAACTGGCTGTGCCAATTAAAGATAAACTTTAGTTGCGGGCATATACTCAAGACATATTTATGTTTTGCTTGTACAGAAACATTAAGTGTCCTGTTTGGATTTTATTTTGAAATGCCCCAATCTGTATTTGTAATTTAAGACAGACTTTGGCAAAACATCACAGCCAGTAAGCTGGGTAATAAATACAACCTGCAAGTATTTTCAAAATACTGGTGTTTGCTTCTAAACTGACCTCTTCTCTTTATATCTTATTTCCCCTTAATTTATTCCGTACGTTTAAGGTGGAGCAGGGCTCCAGTCGAGCTAAAGAAGATCCGTAATGACCACATTGATCATGACAGTCCCCACTGGGACACATTCTCTTCAAGGCTGACCGAACGGACCTTGTGCACTCTCATACTATCAAAAATCCATCTTCACCATACCCCAAGCCCCCCAGCCAATCAAAAGCTCATCTCCCTTACCTTCTCACGGTAAGGATACAATCAGCAGCTTGTCTCGCTTCAGTCTGTCAGGTGGACATGCCTTAGCCACCCATTTTGCCTTTACCAATGGTGATCACGTTCACAAGCCAATGAAGCGCAACCAACATTAGCCACCTGGAAACAGAGAAAAGACCTTGTTCCAAACTCAAATAGAAAATTTAATAGTCATTGGTCCAACTCTAAACCTCTGTGAGAAACAACCGGTTAGACTGTTGGGGAGGGTGCTGTTATACATACCAGTATTTGGACTTTTGAGATAACCATGTTTTCCAATTAACAGTTTTATCTCCCCCTTGTGTCACTTCCAGTTTTGCTATAATTTTTCATTAATATGTTTTTAATAAATTTCTATAAACAAGTCTATAAATTCTAATAAACAAATTCAGATAGTTTTCACATGCGGGACTAAAGTATTTTTTAGTATGCACAGGTGCAATTGTCCTGCCCTTTATTAACAACACAGGAGAAAATTCCATGTTACATTGCCAAACACTCCCTAGTATAGGGGTTATTAGCTGGTTTTGCTCCATGACCTAGTTTTTAGGTTTCATCCTTGCGTACAGTTTGTGGTTGTGATGCAAAGAGGAGTACTGAATACTTCATGAAGTTTAACAAAGTTTAGGAGGAGCATGGTCATGTAATCCAACCAATCATTGTGCAAAGATGCGCATATATATCCGTCACTCACACCAAATATGCATTTATGATCATTTCCAATTTTGTGTTACTGCAAACTTGTGAATTTCAATTCAATTTTATTTTGTATACTGCTTTTTACACTGTTTACATTGCTTTACATTGCTTTACATATAATAAAACATAAACCATAGAAAAAATGTCAAGTTCAAGCAAGTTCAAAGCAGAATACATGGTATTATTGCATATATAATATCCAATATTATAATAAATAATATGTGTTTAATAATATTTATTATTAAACTAATTAGGGATACTATGTTTATAGTTGGTTTATGAATGGTTGACTGAACGGATAAAAACAACAAATAGATCATTTAAATAAAAAGTAGGTTTTACACTGTCATGGTAGGTTTTACTAAGACAATGTCTTACACTAGTCATCCTTTTGAAAGAACAGGATATAAACTTACAACACAGATACTGAAAGCCACTCTTTTCAATCCAGTGTCCTTCATTTCTAAAGGGAGTAATTAAGTCGAACCATATAGTCCTCCGGCCAACTGTCACCACAGCCGATAAGACCACAAAAGAGCCAGTCAACAGTGGCATTGTGCGACCTCACCACAATAAAAGACAACACGAAGAGTTTTCTATCCATCTATAAAATTTACTCTGTGTTGAGTGAAAAGATCCCAGTTTTACTTTCAGCACCTTAAGCCCTGGTATAGATGTCAGGGGATGCTGGCCTTTTGTAATCAAGCCATGGGTCATGTCCAAACAAATCGGCCAACAAACCTCATGAAGGGCACATCAATCAGAAGGTGAATGATGTTAGAAGAGTGTTTTTCCTTTTGAGGTAGTGACAGATGCGGTTGTGGCTACATAGGTAATGAGATTTATTTGTTCAGCTGTACCATGAGGGAAGGATCATTTAGACTTATTTTTAGAACAGAAATGCTTCATGCGGGCCTGTAGATCTCTTTTGACTGTGTTCTTTTACACCTCTTTCTGTTTCTTGCTCTCGCCTCTTAAATTTTATTCTGTTTTTGTCAGGTCAAAGTTTATAATGACCACAACCACAAATTGAGGATATGCAGGTATATATATATATGGAGTAAAGCCTTTGTTTATAGAACAGTGTCAGTTCTTTCCACAAGATGTTGTAAACAATTTTGAAATTCTGGTTTATGTTGACAGGATTGCATCATGAAATTTGTGCAGATTAGTGAGCTGCGCATTCATGCTGTAAATTTCACATTCTACCACGTTCCACACTGGTTTTAGATCCAGTAGCTCCACATTAAGAGTATAAAGTATAAAATTAAAGTAGATTATAAAATTAAGACAATCTGATTTTGGATCAGTTTTGTGAGAAATGTAGTTATTAATGAAATATAATAACTGAAACCTTTTTTCAGTTGAACCATGTTTTTCCCCTCCATCTCTATACCTGCCCTTTGGTTGAGTAGGTGCTGACTCACAACAAGAGTTGACTATCTATGAGTAACAAACAGTCATTTTCCTGACAGAGTGATACCTATAGTAAAACCTGGTTAGAGAACTAGTGAACTAGTGAACCTCTAATCTTCAGACCACTCCTGTCCAGTCCTGACTAAGGACTATCTGCGTAATTTGTATATTTCGCTGCTGGACATGATTGGCTGATTAGCTAATCACATTAAGAGATGTAGAGCACACATATAGAGCACTGTAGAGGGGTTTTTACTAAAGGCTCAGTGAATATATGACTGTGTGATAATTTTCACCTTGTCAATTTGTAACAGATCATTCTTCAAATTCCAACCAATAAGTTGAGTTGAGTCAATCTGTAAATTCTAAACTTTAAATTCCTATTTCTCTTGTACACACTCTTTAAGCATTAAGTATGCAAAGCACACCAGTGAGGTGAATCTCATATTTTTTATGAACACCTTATTTATTCTCTACACTCTTGTATTAAGTGCCCTGCACAATCAATCAATTCTGAATATGATTCCCACCTTTGTTATTTTTAACAGCTTACATGGCACACAAAAGATTTACCATATCTATATAGCACATTCATACTATTGAGGCTAAAAACACATACATAGCTGCACATACGCAAGGTAATGAGTGAGAGGAAGCTAAAAGAGCCCTATTCAGATGTCGGGCATCTGCAGGGACCTGATCTCATTCTGTGAGGTGTCATGGGGCAGGACTGCTAAGATTACTGCATAATAAATGGAGCCAGAGCAAAGCCAGCTGTTAATTACCGACACATCCATTCAATGGGTTTCTCTTGTCAACTATCATGTCCTTTTTTGGGTCTTTAACCCTTCACCTCCATTTCTTGTCTAAACCTTCCAGTCATTTCTCATGTTTCAAAAAATTGCAGGCCAAATGCTTATTTTTCTTCAAGATTAATTTATTCAAAATTACAACCCTATTCCAACCGAGCATATTGTAGGTACAGTGTAATTGTTTGTTTACATTTTATACTTTATACTGAAATGCATCATGCTTTTGCTACTGATGCTGTTGTAGAAATCTATGTTCACAGCAATTCATTAGTATCTTAAGAAAAAGTGAATAGTGTTCAGATGGTCATGTAATCTCAACATTACCATGACAAACAGATAACTACTTCCTCAAAATCACAATTCTGCAGGCTCAAATTGTGGCCTGCTTGTGGGGTGGTCAGTGACCCAAGAGATTATGATTTGCAACTGCTTATCCTCCAGTTATACTACCAAAAGTGCAGACTGAAAAGTCATACAACAATTATCCTCAGAGTGGTGCTTGCTCTGATCAAAAAGGCGCAGCAGATAGATGACTGCATCACCCACATTGTTCCAATGGTAAGCAAACTTTAGGGTTTTAAGATGGCATGTCAGCCATGGGTCTCAGATAAAGCAAACTTCCATGGCCTTCATTTTGTGACAGCTTTTGGTCTTTCATTCATTAAGACCAATTATTAAGGTATTAGAAACACATACTGTTTTTTCAAAAGCCCATGAACTTTCCAGGTAAAGACTCATGTTGAAGAGGTCTTAAACCACTCCACTAAGCTGATCAGAACTGGCTCTTAACTCTGGGACAGGTGCCATTGGGTTCTGCAGCTTTACCCTGGTGAAGCCCCCTCAGCTCCCTTTTAACCTGATCCTGATGGTCTATCTGTTCTTAGAGTGGCTGATGCCAACAGCAGGAAGTATTGGTGTTCCAGAGCTATGGGTCTGGAAATAAAATGAATAAATAAAAATGAATAAATTGTGATGATTAGTAAATAGTAATTAGTAAATAATACTTAGTAGTCTTTTATTTCCATCCAAAAGTGACTGCAGGTATGCAAGCAGTGTACAATAAGGCATCACTAGCAATTTGGCTGGTATGTGTAATGAGAGGTCAGAGACATTCGGATCCATCTGCAGCAGTTTAATAATCAAGGTTTCAGACAACAGTAAATGACAAGTAATCAGTAAACATTCAGCAGGCGTGGGTCGGGACAAGCAGCAAACAATCATAAACAATAAACAGGCAAAGGTCGGGGCTGGCGGCAGACAATCAAAAACCATTAAACGAACAGAGATCAGGGCAGGCGGCAGACAATCGAAACCCGATAGACAATCCAAAATAGGCAGGCAGCAAGAATCAAAATCCAAACACGGTCCAGGTCAATACCCAGAAAGGCAGATATAAATGATGAAAACGCTCAGAAATGTTACCCAGGGCAAACAATGCTTCGCAATGAATAAGTGTTCCTGTTCAGTTTATATCCGTTCAGGATAATGACGATCAGGTGCGTCTCAGGAAGTGATCTGATGAGCCCAATGGATTGTGGGAATTGTAGTCCAGGGTGTGACAGTTAATATTACTGTCACACAGTTAATATTACATATCACCGCGATAGCAGGCTCCCTCTGTAACAGAATACCCCCCTCACCCCACCCCCGTGAGCGGCTCCTGGCGCGAAAAGGTCTACCACGAGGTCGAGGGGGCGGCTTACCCGGGTTTGCCCGGTGGAATTCCTCAGTCAACGTAGGGTCCAGAATGTCTACTGCAATAACCCAAAACTGTTCTTCTGGACCGTACCCCTCCCAATTTACCAGGTACTGTAGCGTACCTCCCCGACGTCTACAGTTCAGAAGCCCTCTGACTCTGTATGCCTCCTCGCAGTCTACCACAATGGGGGAGCTCTGCTCACTGGGTGCTTCCTCAGCTTCCCTCCCTGGAGCGACAGCAGGTTTGAGCAGCGACACATGAAAAGTGGGAGAGATACGATAATTAGACGGTAATCTTAATCTGGATGGGACTGGGGTAATTTGTCTAATGATTTGAAAAGGGCCTACATACCTTGGGCTCAATTTACGGCATGGAAGCTTCAGCCGTAGATCCTTGGTTGATAACCACACCCACTGACCCGGAGCGTATCTGGGACCTGGTCGGCGATGCACATTAGCCTGTTCTGCTTGCCTTCGGACTGCTCGCTGTAGATGTGTGTGTGCCCTATCCCAGGTCTCCTCACTTCTTTGTAACCACTCCGTCTGTGACTAAAGGGAGCTCCATGAGTTCGCCAGACCAGGCGACTAGAGGAGGTTGATAACCCAAGATGCACTTAAAGGGAGTGATCCCTGTAGAAGGCTTGATTAGGGAATTTTGACCGTACTCAGCTCATAGTAGATACCTGCTCCAGTCTCCCTGATTTGTCTGGCAATAGGTTCGTAAGAATCTTGTAATCTCCTGGTTCAGATGTTCAGTTTGACCATTTGATTGTGGATGATACCCAGAAGTTAGACTTATGTTGACTCCAAGTGCCTTGAAAAAAGCAGACCAAACCCGTGATGTCCTCGATCTGAAACGATCTGAAACAATGTCCTCAGGTAGTGCGTAAAATCTGAAAACCTCATTACATAAGATCTCTGCAGTTTCGAATGAGGGAGGTAGTTTGGTGAAAGGGATAAGTCTGCACGCTTTAGAGAAATGATCAATAATGGTCAAAATAGTAGTTTTACCTTGAGATGGAGGTAAGTCGGTAATGAAGTCAATGGCGATATGTGACCATGGACGTTGAGGAGTTGGTAATGGTTGTAATAGGCCGACAGGACACTGCTTGGGAGTCTTCGAACTCTGGCAGATTGAACACAGTTTAATTAATTTAATAGAATTGAATAGGAATGGCCACCAATAGCGATTGCGAAGGAGTTCGACTGTGGCATTAGTCCCGGGATGTTCCGAGGAGGTTATGGACTAAAGCGATTACTCTTTGCCTAAAGACTTCAGAGACAAATGTGTGGTTAGTTGGACAATCAATGGGAGGTGAGTGCTGGCTGTTGTAATCATTAATCTTAGTAGAGATATCCCATAGTATTGGGGCTACTAGCAACTTGATGGGTAGGATCGATTCGTCAGAAACTTCCCTGTAGGGTTCCTCGTCCTGACGAGATAAGGAATCATCCTTCCCATTTTTGGTTCCTGGGCGATAACTGGCCGTGAATTGAAATCGTGTAAAAAAAAAGGGGCAACGGGCCTGACAAGGATTGATTCTCTCAGCTTGTCATAAATATTCTAAGTTCTTGTGATCCGTCAGAACAATGAACGGTTGTTTGGCCCCCCCAAGCCAATGTCTCCACTCCTTCAGGGCAATAGTTCTCTATTGCCTAAATCGTAGTTTCGTTCAGCTGGGGATAGCTTTCGGGAAAAGTAAACACAAGGATATAACTTGGGAGGACTGCCCTGCCGTTGAGAGAGGATGGCGCCTACCCCGTTATTGGAGGCATTTACTTCTACAATAAACTGAAGTTCAGGATCAGGGTGTTTCAATATAGATGCTGAAGTAAAACGTTTCTTCAAATCTTGAAATGCTAATTCGGCTTGTGAAGACCAAACTAACCTTCCTTTACCCATCTTAGTCATGGCGGTAAGTGGTGATGCTACTGTGCTAAAACCTCTGATGAAACGTCTATAGAAGTTTGCAAAGCCTAAGAATCTCTGTAACTCCTTAACTGTTCTTGGTTGAGGCCAACTGATCACTGAATCCACCTTGCATTCATCCATTGCAACTCCCTCCTCGCTAATGATATAACCTAAGAACGATGTGCTTGAACGGTGGAATTCACACTTCTCTAACTTAACGTAAAGATTGTGTTCTAGTAAACGTTGGAGTACTACCTGACCTGTTGAATGTGTTCCTCGAGGGTCTGGGAGTAAATTAGAATATCATCAATGTATATGACTACCCACCTATATAACATGTCTCAAAAGATATCATTCATAAAAGCTTGGAAAATGGAGGGACTATTAGCTAATCCAAAAGGCATAACTAAATACTCGTAATGGCCTGAAGTAGTTGAAAAAGCGTTCTTCCACTCATCACCCTTGTGTATGCGTATTAAATTGTAGGCATTGCGTAAGTCTAATTTAGTAAAGAATTTTGCCTGCCTGAGCTGCTCTAGTGCTGAAGGTACTAAGGGCAGAGGGTATCTAAATTTGACGGTTACCTCGTTGAGGCCATGATTATCAATGCAGGATCTAAGTCCTCCATCCTTCTTTTTTACACAAGAGAAACCAGCTGATGCAGGGGAATTGGATGGTCTAATGAAAACCTTACGTAACTCTTCCTGTATGTATTCCTTCATAGCCTCTGATTCAGGTTGTGATAGAGGAAATACTCGGCCCTTGGGAGGAACTGCACCAGACACAGATGCAGCTCCAAAAACTGGAGGTTGCGCAGCACTTGAGGTCACGACCGACTCTGATGTACTAATACGGGCTCCCTGGAAGGCCCTCACCAACTTCTCGGTTAGCATGTTCAAGCGAGCGAGTTGTTGGTGATGCTGAGCGATCTGCCTGGCCTGCATGGTGAGATCTGTAGACATCTGAACGATCGCTGCTGAATCCTGTAGTGGCGAAGTCTTCTGTAATACCCAGAAAGGCAGATATAAATGATGAAAATGCTCAGAAATGTTACCAAGGGCAAACAAGACTTTACAATGAATGAGTGTTCCTGTTCAGTTTATATCTGTTCAGGATAATGACGATCAGGTGCGTCTAAGGAAGTGATTTGATGAGCTCGATGAATTGTGGGAATTGTAGTCCAGGGTGTGGCGCATAATATTCCGGGGACGGCTCCCTCTGCTGTCGCTTTGGAGAGGGAGCTGGAGCCTCCACCGTAACAGTATGAAATGTGGTATAGGCTTTAGATTTTAGGGTTTAGTCATCCCAAATACACCTTTTAACTGTATTAAAAGCACCTTTTAGGTTTATATACAGCAGGAAAATTGGTAAATGTAATGAATCTAAGTTATATTTTAACTACAGTTCATTGTGGCACTTCACCCACTACAATGCAAATCTTTAAACTCATCTTCAATAAGTGGCAATGGGAAACTCTGGCATCTGTCTTAATGTTCATGGCTGTAATTTACCTGCTGTTTTGTACTACATTAGCACCATCTGCCTGCAGTCGGAACATGAAAATAGAAAAGACTCATTAAGCTCACAGGGAGAAGACTAGTGTGCTGTGTTATTAACACAAATGAGACACAGTGGTAGAGAACACTGCTGAAACAAACAAATGCTTGTGTTTAACATAAGTGTTGCATTAGTCGTGTTTTCTAAGACAAGAATCTCATATAGATAAGAGGGTGGGCGCTTTTAACTGCAGCCAATGAGTAAACACCTTGAAACCATCTACAACGCCACCACACAGCACCCCAATAAAAAAACACTCAAAATACTTCAGAAATTGCTTAACAATGTTGCAGAAACCAATGACAAGACACAAGCAATTATCTAACAATGTGCTTCGAACATTGTTAGTGTTCTAAATTTGGCAGTAGGCTGCTATATCAAGACAATTATTTTATTTTCTCAAATATTTTTACATCACCTTTCGCTATTAACGATTTTGGTGGTAGCATATGCATAATAACCATACAGAATTCCTTTCTGAACAATTACATTATATGACCATACAGATCTACGAATAGATGCTCAGATCTGCCTTGATTACAAAGGCAGGCAAAAATTTACTTTAAGATGTTAGAAATAATACCAGGACCTTAAACTGGACCTAATACCAGGACCTAAAACAAATTATAGTCTATTTCAGAAAAGTACCTTTCTTTTGAGCCAGCAAAGATACAATTTAATATCAGCCAACTAAATTTGTTGAAAAATCAGAATAAAAGCAGAGGTTGGATGGGGAAGCAGCAGATTCCCCTGGGTTATAGTCCAGTCAAGCATGAAGCTCATACAGACCAGGATAGTATAATCACTCTCAAAAAGTCAAAACCTATTAATTCATACAAGTAAGCAAGTGAAAAATATTTCAGTCCAAATGAAAGTTCAGGAAAGTTCAGGCATGTTAATACCCCGAACTACAACACAACAATTTTTCTGACATCCCTCCACCAGTCCAGCTGCACATTTATTTCCATAATTAGGTCCAGGAGGAAACCTGAGTTGTTTTACGCCCCTTGTTTCAGATGGCAAGCCAGGGCACTTTTTCACCTTTTCAGATTACACAGAAAAGTGAAATGTTCCTAGCATTCATGTCTGAAAACAACATCTGATCCATTCTTCAATAGTTTGTGGGCATATTTGATATACTGTATGGTCATGCACCATATGGAAAGCAGTTGGTTCAACGAAAAGGAGTCTGTGTAGATTTTCTCACAGTCCATGACTGCCAAATTGAGCCTGGGACCATGGTGTGTTGATTTTGCTTAGAGACAGAGCTTGGTCAGAGAGTGTGGCAGATGTCTCCTCTGGCTTCTACAGCCTCAGACAGAATGATGTGTGGTGTGTGTGGCTCAAATGGTGAACCACATATGGAATAGCACATAAGAAACCTGCTGTATATATTCAGCTGACACAGGCAACTCTAAACGACATATTTGACTGTGCTAATAATCTATATTTTCATTTGTGGAAGAAGAAACTTTTGAGAAGTGTTTGATTTGATATTTAGGCTTGGCTACTCCCTTTAATTTAAGGGTGTGTTCACACTTCGCTTAGCATTCACCCTGACATTTTTATCACCAAACCTAAAGATACTGAATCTAAGGCAAAAGGATAAGGTCACAACCTGATTTTAAAATGTGAAAGTGACGCATTTGTCAAGCATGGTAACCCACACTTGAAATGTGACCTCTGCATTTAAGTTGTGAACGCACTGCAAACTGTGAACACGCACACACACACACCCAGAGCAGTGGGCAGCTAACACTGCAGTGCCAGAAGAGCAACTGGGGAAAAGGAGCCTTGCTCAGGGGCTCCTCAGTCATTTCCTGCTGGCATTAAAAATCAAACATGCGTCCTTTGGGTTGCAAGGCTGACTTTCCACCATCTGACATGATGCTGCGTGCTAGGCCTAACATATTGTAACAATATGTAACATACATATTGTATGCATGTACATATGGCAGTATTTTTACCAGCCAAGAACTCAGGAAGAGACAATAAAAGGTTTAAAGGTGTCAAAATAGTGCCAGGAATTCCTTGTTTGTTCACACAAACAGATCTGCTTCAAAGAGTAGTTCCGATAGCAGTACAGACTGTGGCATCTGTGACTGTCACATCCTGTTTTTGGTTTATTTCGATTTCTTTGGTCTGTGTTGCATTTACATTTCAATCAAACCCCTCTCAAAGTTTGTTTGGAAGTGGATCAGGACCATCCTTTAAGTTTAAACTTATTACAATGAACCACACTAACAGCAAATGAACAAGAATTTATGTTAATCATACCTGCCAAGTGTGAACACTAAATCTTTGGTATTTTTTTCACCCCTTTGTTTTTCCACCAGGCACAAATTGTATGTCAGTTTACTTCCAGAAATAACAGCACAACACTTCTAAAAAAACTGTACAATTTAAGGGTTCATTTATGTAGCACAAATTGTTCAGGCCAAGCTATGCGCTACAATTAAAATTTAAATTTATAGCAGATTTCTGACCTTACATCTTCATTACAATAGTAATGATTTTATTTAACGTTTAAGAAATAGTAATGATTGTTTATGGTTGTTTACTTGTTCTCTGTCTGCCCTTTTGACTCCGTTTTGGATTACGTTTTTGGATTATTTGCTGCCTGCCCTGAACTGTGTATTACCGAACGGTATTAGATAAATAACCTTGGATGAAAGCAGCAATGATATCTGCAAAGAGGAGGAAAGTATATCATGCTAAAACAAATAGAAATTATGATAAAACCTCTCACACAATCTGAAAGAACCTTAATATGGTTCTTTAATGGCCATTGGATGTGACTAAAGAATCTAGCAAAAAGTCACCATGGGTCCCTTGAAGGTTCCATGATGATGTTATTAATTAGGAATCCATCTTAATCTGGGTTTTTGTTTAACACAAAAAACACTAGCTATTGTAAATAAAGCTATACTGAGGTGATTGTGACCCAAGCTCAGGGTTCTGCTGGGCTGAGTTTAGGCTTTCAGTGGCTCTGCGGGAATGAAAGCTGACTGAGGCCCAATTGTGATTTATGTCAGCCAGAGTTTGTAGAGCAGCAGGTTGCCAAAGGAAGATGAATACAGGACTCAACTAAAGGAGACAACCTGATTACAACACCATGCACTTTCATCTTCATTTCACCAAGGCCCAGTGCCATGGCAAAGAGGGAAGCCCATGCATTCAGCAACAAAATAACAACAGCAATGTACGATCACGGGTTGTGGGAAGGGTCAGATATCAGTAATTATTAAGGTTGTTGGATAAAGAACATTTATCCCAGCAAGACTGTTATCGGTTAGTTAGCATGTTTAGCATGTTAGTTAAATGATCAGTTATATTATTTAGCAGGAATTGGTGGTGTAGAAAACAAGATCCACTTTAAAATCCAACATAGAAGATAACACCATGATACATCTCAGAATCTTGCTATAAAAACTGTGGGTGATCCTCTGCTGTACCTAACAGTGTGAGACTCAATTAAACTGTTGACAGTTTTATTTCCATGCATAACTTCTTTGTTTTGTCATGCCTGCAGCTGACTCCATTATCTCAAAGTAGAAGACAGATGACATAAAGAG
>JAZGTI010002462.1:0-34744 GCA_036877585.1 Botia kubotai
CAAATCTTTAATGGCAGAGCGATCAGCACCTAATCCTAGTCCTTTGGGCCTTAACTGATGCTCTATGGGCTTCACATCTCTGATAGAGGACAGAAACAGAAACAAAAAAAGAAAAGAAAACTTGTCAGCTGTCATTTAACAAAGAACTATAAAGACATCATGGATGCAGAGATTGTATTAACCAAACTATTTCTGTCATAAAGATTTTTAAAGCATTGACAGATGATTTCAAAGGCCGTCCATCATTTTGACAGAGTAAGAAAGACCATTTAAACCTAGCACGTCAAGTTTCATTTTAATCATCTGTATTGTTTTGGCGTTTCACTCTCTTGTGCATGTGTGAAAGTCTGGTTTAAAGAGAGAGACAAAGCACTTCAAAGCAAGTCACTAATAAAAGTTACTTTTGTTATCAGTAACATAAAGAAACATTACTCTGCAAATAAGTGTTCTATGAATTGCCATTTTTGGGCGAATAATGTCACATGACACTGTGAAACACCATGACAGAAATTGTTAAATTCTACAAATTAGAATCATGTATGATGCATGTTTAAAGTGCAACCTTTGATTGTAAGAAAACATTTTAACAAAAACCAAAACTCACTAGCACAACCCTGCTGATACATGAGACAGACCCCACCCCTCATAAAGAGCAGTCTAAATGTTTCCATGTTCATACAAGCGAGACAGATGGGCCTTTAAGCACACAAGATTAAAACATGTGCAGCCAGTCTGTGCCAAAGCTTGCTACCGTCGGTTCTAAAATAATTCTTCATGCATTCGACATTAAAACAATCCCTCATCATTAATGTTTCCAGCCAGTACAATAATCCCAGCACAAGGAAACATGAGCAGAAAAGACCTCTACAGAGGGTAAATGAATCAAAACACGTCTATAACACAAAGCACTGATGAAACTATAAAGATACCACGGAGGTCAAAAATAAAAATAAAATCTGTTTGAAACATTTCTAACATGGAAAATATGAAGAACTATGTTTAAAGTTCTGGATTTATGGCTGAATTATTTCATTATTCTCTAAAAGAGAATAAACTGTGTCAGATAAGTATACATGGTTAAAATAAGACTGTAAGCCTTTAAGCAATGAACAAGTAACAAACTAATGCTAAGACTATTGAACATTCACATGAAGAATCTCTGTGTGGACAAAAAACGTTTTTAGATATAAATGAAATTATTATATGTAGGTGAATCTGATGGTTTGAGGTATATCTGCTATCTGCTGATATATAGGTTATATATAGGTTCTGCTGCCAGACCTTCTTGTCTTTATTTATAGACATAGTGCAAATACACAAGGAGTAATTAGAAAAAGATTCCTGCCAAATCTGACCCAACAGCTCTGAATTACAATAATTACTGTATGCTTATTACAGTCACTTATATAAAGGCAAGAACATGATTTTTATTTATAGCACAAAAATCAATCAATGTTGTGCAGTTTTGTAACATTTTATTACTTAAGAATCTTCAGACACTTTGATCATGTCTGTTAAGGAAGAAAAACAATCCTTACTGTTTAAATGTGCGTCCGATTCCCTCTCCCGCTTTCCATCCCATTCCTTTCAGCATCGCCATCCCATAAGCCTCCACGGGAACACACTCATAGTCCGCCTCTGTGGCCTGAATCACAATAGACATCAGCTCTCCATTTACTGCTCACCAGACTCAAACATTAAATACAAGCTTACAAAAAGCAATCAAGAGCATATTCAGACACTGATAAACATAACACTAATTAGAAACACACACACCCCTACACCTGCAGTGGAGGTGATAATTGCATGAAATATCTCAGTTTTATGAATCTGAATAAAAAGGCTGTTCGACAACCAAAGTAAAATTCACTCATAATGAATCTTAGCTATATTACTACAAATCAAGTTGTGACTTGTGCTCTCATGCAACAATCTACAAGTGATGGACTTGCACTGCGGAAGAGAGTGACTCTGGAGGTATGCATGTTTGTGTGTGTGTGTGTATGTGTGTGAGACAGAGAGAGAGAGAGAGAGAGAGAGACAGAGAGAAAGATTATGCAGAGTAAGCTGTTTGGATGCAGCAGTGGAGCTCCTCATCACTCATTTGATTAGGACACACCCTTATGCTAAACACACACAAACACAATCTAAATGTAACAGCAGTACAGCATGTGCAATGACCTTGAACTGCCCTATGCTGACACCACATTTGGCACCTTTACAGGGGAGCAGTTTGTAAAGAGGATCTGCAGTTTGTGAACACCCCTGGCCATTAATGAGTTAAAAATATCCTTTGCCACTCAGGCTATAATTTTATTACAAATTTTATAATTTGCAAAGATGGCTGGCATGAAATGTGTGACATGCTAAATTGCATATGAAACCATTTTAAACAGCATTTTTCTAATTCTTTAGAATTATTATTCATGCAGGTTTAATGACCTTGTATTAGGAGGATAAATGGCATCAGCATTGAACATTTACAGTCTCTTCTCCTTTGGCAAAACAGCCTCAATACATTGATGAATCATCCTACACTACAAAGATTTCTGTCCTATCAGATTTTCTCTAGAATAAAAATGTTTCTCCACCAATACCACTGGCAACTGACTAAATAGCAAACCAGAGATTATGGCAGTAACAAAATTACAACCTACTGGCTTTTAAAAATATGAAGGAACAAGCCCATCCAAACTTTGTCAACAGGAAATACATCAACAAAAGAAAGAAAACTGCATTTGTCAAGCAAATTGACAGGGCCTTTAAAAGCAATAATGACTAATATAAACACGTTCTCTTACACATTCATAAGAATTTTAACCTAAAATGCAAAATAAATGGTTAGAACTGCCCATAATCTAGCATAAATAACTACTGAGAAACTCTGTATCGGTATTGATAACAGCCATTCTTTTTCAAAATGAGCATTCTACAGACTGGCAGTAATAGACACTTCTAATTAACTGGACAAACTGTAAAAACTCTTCATAGGAGTAACGTGTGACTGAATGCTCCAGGCTATTTTTGAACCTCTTCTTGAGCTATTCGTTTCTAATTTTTCACACACAGAATGTCCCTATATCATTAAAATGATATAGTGTCCTGGGAATCACACTCTAAAAATAGCCACAAAAAAAACTGCGGGACTGGTCTGCACATTTTCAACCAATAGGAAAACGTGGCTACTCAGAAACAACTCTTCCTCTAAAATCTGTACCACTGTGGACACTACTTCTTAGACGCACCAGTACTGTGCATAATCATATTCAGTAATGCAAATGTCTGTGGACACACACACACACCCACGTCTCCTGTGATGCTAACAGGAATGAACTTAACAGCCCTGTCTTGTTCCCCTGAATACATTCTACAAAAGTTTAACATACTGCCCTCCCTTCCTGCCTAATAATCTTCCATTATTTCCCACACATTATCTCCAAGGAAGAGTCTACTCTGCTTTACCTGATTAACGCAAAGACTTTCTTCCACTTAATTTAATACCACTTGCTACAGTAAACCCAGCACTGTCTAATCTGAAAAGCAATCTTCACAAATCTCATCAAACATCTTTTTGCAGGATTGGAGGTCTATTCCTCAGGAGGCGCGGTACTTGCAAAAGCCTTTCAGTATTAATTTAACAATTCATAACTCATAAAACTCAACGTCATACAGCGGAGGAGTTACAATTATCCTGGCTAGACGAGTTTAATGTAGGTGCACGACTGCTGTCTGTCTTTCCATCACAGAGCGAGACTTACAGACTCTGGACGTAATTCCACATTGACTTTGTCTCCATCTTCAAAGCCCTGAGGAGCTTGATTCTGCATGAGAAGAGGAATCGAGAAGTTTGGATCTGACTGTGGGCCGTTCGTCCATCTCTCCTGGTGCTTTAGAGATTCTGCACAAGAAGGGTAACAGATAAGATTCAAACAGAATTCCACACCATTAATATTAATGTACTGTAGCAAATAATTTCTATACAGAACATACTTAAATATTATATTTATACTACATTACACCAGTAATGAAATGTCTTGTTTAAGAGCACAATGACAGTGGTTTGATTGAACCTGCAACCTTTGGCTTACCAGCACAGATCTTTAACCACTATGACGCATAACCCTCAACTCAACTGAGTTACATTAAATGACACACATGACATCAAAGATAAGGCTCGAGTAATACACAGATTTGACCACCAGGATAACCTAGCATTTTCCCTTACAAAATCGTACTGCAGCAATATCATTGCACAAAGACAGTATCAGAAAGTAATATCATGGTATTTGTATATAAACCATGGCAGTAACTAATCACCATAGTCATCTATGTATTGTAATTCAAAGAATAAAAATGACACTACCAACAGTAACAATACTAAACAACAATAACATGAATATTACTATAGCATACGCCAACAAAATTGTAGTACCATGGTACTTCTATTGGTAATGCCCATAATAATCGAGCAACATACCTTCGATAAGTTCTTTGACAGCCTGGGATTCAACCGTGTCCTCCTCCTGGGACGGATCGGTGCTCTTTTCCTCGCAGCTCTTGTCCTGCCGATACCAGCGGTTCTTATGGATAAGCGGGATAATAAATTCTTTTGGTTTCTCCACTGGTTTAGTTCTGTAGGGACGACAGCGTTAACGTGTAGTTCACCTTATCATGAACTACATGGTACACGATCAGATCTGAACAAAATCAACGTCATCTTGGTTTCAATGAGACTATGCGCTAAGCAAGCTAACGTTAGCTTTTAACTCACCCTTTTAATTTTTTCCCTTCGACTTCAACTAAAAAATCTTTCTCCTCTGCCTTTCCGGATTTAACCTTGCTCAGTGTTTTACTGAAACCGAAAGATATTGGAGCAGAATTTTTGTTTCCATCTTCTTGAATAACATCACTCTTCACCAATTCACGTTCCCGATGAGACTCCGGCGACGCCATGTTTGTTGTGCGTTGTACTCGCTGGTAAATGTAGTTTTCCTGATCACACATTTCCATACCTGTGGAATTAAAAAAACTACTGTTCCCATAATACAACATTCTACTTTGGTTGTTTCCATTCTAGAGAGTAAACCGTATACTTTAAACTTTGCAAAACTTAATTAAATGAATTATAAGATACTTTGTTATATACATTATATTGTTATATTGTTGTTGTATTTTATTACATGGTATTTATTAACATATTACTGGTTCAACTCACCTTGCAGTGACCTCACATTTAGGTGAATTTAGTGGGATTAAATAAATGTCCAAGAACATATAACTATTATTATTATTACTTTTAGTTGTGGTGTAATGTGAATAAAATTTGAATTTAAATAATTTGAACATTATTTAAATATAACTGAATGCGATAGCAAAATTGGTTATTGAGTTACAAATTAGTACGCTCACAAACACATTAAACATATACAACATACACATTCGAAATTTGAACAACATACAAATTTCAAAATGTCTATATTTTGCTGGTGAGAGTGGAGAATTGATTTGGAAAAGTATCACAGACTGAAGCAGGAACCCAACTGGGCCACCTCTGTACCCTTGACTGACTCTGGGCGATTTGGCTCTAAAAACTCTGTTGGCTCTATAATCTGCAAAATTATATTAGGATATGCCCACAAACCATGTCAGTTTTAATTTATTTAGACAGTGAGGGGTCAAAATGAATGCACCTTAACGTAGTTTCACTTAACTCACTTCTCACCCAAATCCTCTCACATTTCAACTGCCCGCATTTCTCTCCCTTGACCTGAGAAACGCTTTTTTACAAAACTACCTGGTTCGTTTACACAAGGGGCGGTTCTTCTCCCCATATCTTTCCCTCCCCTTCGCTCCTCCAATGTTGCATCTTACCCTTATTACACTGTTCTTTCTTTATTGCTTACGAGTAGGATTATCGAACGATACGACAGTGCGCCAGACGCGTTTTGGACCGGTGAAATGCATTGCTTCCCCGCAGCATGCTTTCATGGGCACCGTGAGATGCACCGGACATCCGTGTCACTGTCCTCTGGTTCATAATCGATACTGTCGCCGTGTTCAGCTTATTGAGAAGCCATCCAGATCACATCCGCTGTAAACGATTAACGCATTTACTCAAAAAGTCAAATACGCGGATTAAGCCCAGGGATACACAATGAGGAGAAAGCGATAACTATGAAGGTAAGATCTGGGCTCCGATCAATGTCATTGATTCCAAATAGACGTGTTACTGTGTAAAAATCACTCACAGCGCTTAAACCAAGAAAATACATAAAAAGATTTTCAGTTTGCTCAGAGCTTAAGTTGCCACTGACCCATCAGACACAATCCCGTGGCAGTGGGTATCGTTTTGGAGTGACGAAGTGCAAATCGCGCTGTCCGGTTTGCGTTTTTTTCACCCCATGTTTTTTTCTCTCAGATCATCACGGGTCCCGTTCCCAGCTGTACACCACAGTGTCCAAATACACCGTCTGGCGTGCGCATCTCATCTGCGCTGCCCATAGGCGTACAGATAGCATTCTCTACATGAAATAGTAATTTAAAAGTCGTGCAAAGTTAGAAATCTCTAAGCGTTCTTCCGAATAATTAACTATTGTTTATTTTTTTCGGAATTGGCCGTCGCGGTCAAATTTAGTTTTTGTCCAATGTATATTGACGCGTTTAAACGGATGATATTTGAGCGTCTCAGTTGTTTGAAGAGAATGTGTGTATGTCAGCGACAATGCAGGTGAGTGTTTTCTGCAAATATCGGTGCTGTCAGAGTGTTTGTACTATAAATGTGGGTGTGGGAGAGACGATGCTAGAAAAATGCGTAGTTAGTAGTTGCCAAATACAACAGTTGAACTAGTATGTTCGTTCTTATCATTTTTTATCTATACCAATTACGTATCAAACTTAGTATTTAACTTAATGTTAAATTTAATATAGGTTTTGAATTTATGATTTAAACGTTATTTATTCAATATTTTCATACTAAACTAAGTTTAGTATGAAAAAATATTTATTTCATTAATCCAAAATGTATCAGAAAACATTTTAAAAGCTGTGCACGTGTCAGTTTGTTGTTTGTTACATGTATGTGGCGCTAACTATACTAAGTATTATAATATATAACTAAATTTGATGCTGATTTTGCTAGTCTACAGGTTTAAATGACTCTTGACAAAAAGCAGACGTGTGAATGTATTTATATAACTGTAACTTTTTTACCAGCAAGTGTATGTGATGGGTGTACGTGTAGAAGAGATGCTGGAGTTGGTGTGTGGAGTTTGTGTGTGAGCAGGGTGTGTCTGTCCTGTTGTGATTCTGAAATAATGAATGTTGTGACCCAGACTTCACAACAGTGCATTGCTGTAGGCTCTGAGAGCAGTCAAGGTTATCCTACCGCTATGAGAGAGATCAAAATAAAGCAACAATTGCAATATTCCCACTCCTGATGTGTCTAAATCCTGTGTGTATGTGTGTGAACATTGTCACGTATATACCAAGACTGGTCTCCCCTTGCCCTCTCAATTCCTGCTACATTATCAAGCCAAACTCTGGTCATTTACTTATAATCATTTTATTATAATTGAGGCTTTCTGAATGTTTCTCAGCTGGTTCTTGATTACTTAGTTGATATCTGGTTTAATGAGAAGATTCTGATCCACTGTGCAGAGCATGTATTGTGCGTGGTTGTTAATTGTGTGATTAAATGTACAGTCCACACCTCACTTCATGCATATTCAAGGTGATGTGTTGAAGGTGTGTTTGAAGGAGGGGGAGATGTGTGGAAAGATGCTGCAGTTTACCCTTGCCGGTGTAGGACAGCACTGCAAGACAATTCTGCTTTTGTGAACTCACTGTTTGCATTACAAGGCCAGCGCAATCTGTCTGCTAATCTGTTTCATCTCCATCAATCGGTCTCAGACGTCTGTTTGAATCTATATCAACCAGTCTTATTACTTTGAGAAATTGTGAAGGTCGTTCAAGAAATATGTGTTGTCCAGTTAAAAATCTAAAGGCAATAGACTAGAAATGTTAGAATCTGTCCCTAGAAGGATTAGTTTACCCAAGAAATTCTGAAGAATGTTGATGCTGCTTTTCCATTAAACAAAAGCATACAGTGTGCAGGGGCTATCAAGCTAAAAACAAAACATAAGTAGTTTATGTGACTACATTTCTAAAGACTAAGTCTTTAAAAGCCATACAGTAGCTTCTGTGTGGAACACTAAACCTTGAAAATCAGTCTGAGAAAATGCATCAAGCCAGTTTTGATGTCACTGGTAAAAAAATTGCATTCAGTGATTTTTTTTTGTTTCACAGAAAACAGAGTCATGCAATTTGAGACATCGTTTTCATTTTTGGGTGAACTATTTATTTAAACTAATAAAACGAAGGCACAGGACAACATTTCTTTACAGCTGAGGTCAGAAGCAGAAAAAACATGCTGCAAGCTACCACAACAAACTAATCAATGACCTAAACAGTTTAAACACTTATATCTCAGCATAGTTCAGTGAAGTGTAGCACAATTGAGATTATATTGTTCTCTGTCTTCCCACTATTTAACCTAAGAGTCAATACCTGAACCATAGTCTCTCTCGCTTCATTATCCATACTAAATGGACCTTGACATGTCTGTTGCTTGGAGCAAGACCAAATATAAATCAGAAAAGTGATGGATCGGCCCTCATCATATGGATATTGATAGCAGGGGCTTAGAATAAGCGTGTCGCTGTAAAATTGTTACAAGACAATCCCACGCAGCCTTGAGCTAGAGCTGCACTCTTGTCGAGGAAAGGAGATACAAGGATCGATATCCAGTGGTGTGAAGGAGAGGTGCAAAGGAGAGGAAGAGAGTGATGAGGAGGGAGAAAGAGGGGCAAGAAAGAAGGAACGATCAACTAAGATTGAGGAGGTGGAGTTAAAGAAAAGAGAGAAAAAGGAGGAAGATGGCGAGTGGAAAAGAGAAAGCAGAAGGGACCGATGGAGGGTCACCTTCAGCAATGGCATCTGATTCAGCACTATCTCTCTCGCACTCGGGTTACCACACTGAGCAGAGTCAAGCATGCTGGCACTTTCTGAGGCCAAGTCCCTCTTCCTGTTTTATTTTCCAGCTGTTTTTAACTCACTCTTTTTATTCTTCAACCTCTCATCTATACAAACTCAGTCTCTGTGCATCCTGCTCCTTTATGTCCCTCTGGCTGTTCATAAACACATAACTCAGGATTTGTGATGGTGTCATTGTCATCATAGCGCTTTAGAACCTTTTGTCATTTTGTGTTATTTTAAGCCTATTTTTCATGTTTGTCAAATTTTTCATGTATATCAACATTTCTGCTCTCTCACTCTCTCTCTCTATCTCTGTAGGCAATCACCACTCCTCCATGATAAGAGATTACATACTTAGTTTCGTCACACTCTTGTTTTGGGTTGTTACATATCATGCAGAAACAGTCTCTTAGACTTCTTCTGACAGGTTCATTGCCAAAATAATTGAGATTTTAACAATGTCTCAAACTGATTTACCATGATGCTGAAGTCTCTGGTCAAATATCAGCGATTTCAATATGAAGTATGAACTTAAAAATTGCTTATCCAGTTTCTTCAGAACAATTGTCAGAGCTATGTTTTTCAGATTCATTGTATAGCTGTGTACTGTTTTTGTCAACAGTTGTCTGATTTAGTGTTTCACTTAAGAAATTGTAATACTGTTGATAGAAGTAAAAAGTGGATACTTTTAAGTTAAACAACTGAGAACTCTGTCAGGTCTCCTAAGTTATGAAAGAGGCACCTGTGAGCAATAATAAATTCCTGGGGTACCTGACAGAAAAAACAAACTTGCAGTGCAGTTTTGTCACTTTGATCTATGAGTACTTTACTAAGTACTTAAATATACTACTGTATATTTCCATCAATTTTTGGAAGGAACATTTCCATTAAGAAACGCAAACTCAGCACACTCTCTGTTATTTCTTGCCACCTAAACACAGATGTGTGGTATACCGTGATTACCATGCATAAAACGAATGGCAGCGTGTATACATATATTTCCAATTCTGATTGTATTGAGCTTCTATCGTGGGTATTAAGTTTAGTGTGTGCGTTTGTTGGAGAATGTTTGGTGTGTGTTTTTCCTCTCGCTCACATTTAATCTTTTATTTTTAAATCTGCCACGGCTGTCCACGTCTCAGCTACACCAGTGCCCCAGATTTGGGCAGGATTGAGCATCGCAGAGTTTAATACACCCAGTGTCCGAGCGACACGGGAGAGCAATCACAACAGATATGTGTTACTATCCCAGTGCAAAGAGCAACAGTACAGCGGCATACAGCCTATGTGTAAAGTCTGTGTGGATGCTGTGGTTCATTTGGAGGTCGTTTGTAATTTAAGATTCACAGGCTGGCTGACCTCCAGCAGTTCTCCCTGTGGATGGTGATGTAAGATTAGGGTCAAAGCAGTCAAATACAGGTTAGGACAAGGAAGTGGTGTCATAACTGCTCAAATGCAGGTTATTAAAAATAATACACCAAGCCAAAGCTAATGTTACTGTTCTCAGTAATATGTTAGACAGGGCAAAGTAATTAAGTGTATTTAAATAGCAAAACTATGTTCGCACCCAACAAAATGAAATCCATAATTGTATTTAATACAATGCAATACATTTTAACATGACAAAACATCTAAATTAAAGGGGTCATAACTATGTTAAACAAGAACATATTTTAATGTTAGTTAACAACTGGTATAAAACCATCTTATTCTTATTCTGGTCTTAAACAGGACCTGTATATCCTGTTTTCTTCTTACTGCCTCATTGTGAATGGGTGGGCCATGCTGAAAACTGTATACTGGTGTTATTGATATGTGCATGTGGACGGTCCTGTATAGTGTTTTGAATCTCTGATATTAGAAATCCAGCGACTATGAAACAAGGTGTATTTGCAACTTGCTTAGAATAAACGGTCTTATTTGGACTGGGAAGGAATTTTTGAATTCTGGAATGTTTATGTATGAATATTTGATTTTTCATAAACAAAATCAACAAACCAGTCAAAGCATTATTGGACTGAAGATTCCTCAGGCTTCTGTGAAAGAAAGCAGGTTTTTCTGCTTTGAAAAGGAGAAAACTTGCATGAGGAACCACAGTAATAATTCATTTAAGATTTGTTTTCTTTGTCTACCTCACGTCTTTTCCCTGCCTGTATAACGATCAGTCTGCACATACACGGATGTGTGTTTCACACTGAGTGATGTTCTTATTAGAAGTGAAGAACGCAGCACTTTCCCAGCGTCTGACTGGAATAAATATTCTGGTTTGTTCTGTAAGCACAAACTGTCATTGAATGTTTATAATATTAACCCCACAGGTGGAACATGCACCTTTCTGCTGTTGTTTGTTTCTGCTAGAATAGATGTCATGCAGATGAGGCTGTTTCACATACTGTGGCTTGCTGCTGACACAGACGTGTTATTATTAATGAGTGTTTACTGTCTTCTGCCTTGGTAAAGTTTTTCACTTTCATTGCTGTAATATGATTATATTATGACATTATCTTTTGATAAACATAATTTATATGCTTTAGATTGGTTATTCACAACAGCTTCAGTATCCAAATTATACGTTGGAGATCAAGTGGCAATCCAACATATACAATGCAAACCATACAAATTGTTTATCATACAAAATAAAACCAAAATTGTCCTAGAAAATGATCTATTGGCATTTCTTTTAGCCTACATAGTTTGGTCATGAATTTTGAGGATGATGATGTCACACAGCCTGTCCGTGTTGACATCTGCATAATTTGGTAGCTTTTAGTGTGAGTGACTGATTAATATACAAGATGAAAATACCCCTAAATACAGAGTTTACTGGACACAAGTCTGAGAATGAGAACAGAACTAAGCATTCGATAACCACTGCTTGAGAACCAAATTTTTTGCTGGTTTAGTAAATCTTTATTAACCAAACAGTATCTCTCTCTGCTGATTTCTTATTTTTAAACCTTTTTTTATTAATTGACTGTGAAATTCAATTGTTCAAATTGTAATTGATTAATTTTGCTTCTTTTATAATTTGAACACAGCCATAGTAGTTCCTGTCAGTAGCTGTGTTTACATGGACATTTTTTGTTTCAATCGGAATGAAAACAGTCAGATTGATGAATCCAAACGCAGTGTTTACATGGATGCAGAATAAAGTAATCAGGTTGATATGCTAATATACAAGACACAAGCTTAAAATCAAATTTGATCTTTTGACGCGCGCAGTGTACGAATGCACGTTTCGCGCCATTCCAAGATGCCCATACTGGCAGCCACTTTATTGCCTTTGCTTCTTTTTATTTTTTAAAGCACAATTAACATTTAAAATACTGAATAACATTGTGGTTTCTGTAACCGTCCAGTTTTGCTTTACCATCTGACAACAACAGCCGTGTGCCATACATTATTACACAATTTGTACGTCATTGCACATGCACAGAACTTTCCCGTTTAATTTTCAACCCGATAAAGTGTTTACATGTACTCTTGTAAACACTTCACTTCAAAAACCACCTCTTACAATCCAAATGAAACTTTGATCGGATCTGGCCAGTTCATTCCGATTGACATGTTTACATGTTAATTTCTTTAATCTGATTGTGTTTCTAGTCCTATTATGATCGGATTATTAGGGTCCAGGTAAATGCAGCTAGTGTTAACAACAGCTTTCAGTGCAGTTGAAGAGACAGTGTACTGTGGCATTACTTTGATAATTGTGGAATAGAACCTCAAGTCTTTATCATTATCATTAAATTAATCTTTGCTGGTTTATCTCTGTTTTCTTTAAACTAAACTGATAAATCCCTTTATTGCTGTAGTCACCTTCTAATTAGTGTCAGAAGCTGGAAGTCATTTGCTATCTTTACTGGCCGAAGACAATAACTCTTAAAAACTCTTTTTTCTATTTATCTCTCTGTCCTTTGGGTGTTGATGATAATTATGTCTTGAAATTCATCGCCATTTTCTTCTGACCCAAAACCCAGCTTTTAAAAGTTTTAAAAGTTTAATATCTTCTTGGATTCTGAGCTTTCTCAGCGGTTTGGGGAAAGGTTTGCTGCTATAATAAATACAGAGACCAACATCCATTGTTCTACATTCTGACCAGGAGCAGGCATCACATGACTCAGAATCAGTATGTTATACCCAATGCATAGTCTATAGCATTAGTAATTCATGTTCTAGTGAATGAAATAAAGAAGTAAAGCCTGGAATATTTCCTGGAATAAAACCTGGTGTCTTAAAATAGGTTTTATGAAGAAATACATAGATTTATAGAGAAAAACAACAATGGTGGAACAATAAATAGGCGTGACAGCTTTTTCCTCTGTTACTATATGGAATTTCACCTGTGAGCCAATCTAGTGACTGGAAAGCTGGATGTGTAATCGGATATGAGGTGGTCAGCTCTTTTGTGACCTTAAGGGTCAGCATTTTCAACACTACATGTAAAATATGCAGTGTCTCCATAGACCCACCCGTATCCCTATACAGTCCAGTAAAACTGATAATATAAACTGTATATAAAGCACAGTATATTCAGTACAGTACAATACTATAGATATCTATGCAGTTTATAACATTATAATCATATTGTTTATTATTATAATCCTTTCGGACATTAGTTGTGCCAATATTTGTGATGACAAATAATCAGTATTTAATAGTTAATAGTAAAAATTAGTAGTTGTAGCAAAGACATAGTAGGTGTTCATCTGTGTGGAAGACAGAGTTTCGACCTTTGAAAATTGATGCAACAAATGCTGTCGAGCAAGGCTGACAGTCTAGCACATAAGGATGTGTAGCTGCATAAACCAGCATGATTCATGTTGTGTGTGCGTGTGTGTGTATGCGCATGTGTCTGACAGCGTGAGTCGTCTCAATCCAACTGGAGTTGACAGTTTGTGTCTCACACAGAGACACCTCTAGACATTTGAGTGTGCAACAAAGAATATATTTGCTTGATCTTGCTGTATGTACAACAGACAGATGGATAGCTTTAGGCTGTGATATTTATCTTTGTATTACAATGATTAATACTGATGGTTATGGTTGATGACATCAACATTCTAAGTATCTGAACTTCAGAAAATTGGATGCTATCGCCAATAATTTAGTTTTTATTTTAATAGCATTATTAACAGCCTAAACAATTCAGAGAAAAACTGAATTAGGAAAAAAAACATTTATTTTAGAATGTTTAGCATGTCTTGAACTGGCGTGGACTCCACAAGTTTGTGCAAAACCTGATGATCCATGTTCCCCCAGCATGATTTGAGAATGATCCAAAGAAAATCTTGTGTGCTACAATAGAAGCAAGGAAGTCTGCTCTGTCATACAAAAGAGTTAGATAACATAGCCAATGTCAATGCTTATTTGATTAGACACCAAGAAATAGTGCAGAATCTTAAATATTTCTTCATTACACATCATAATGTTTCTAAAAGCATTCTGCTTTTTATAAGTTAGTTTGAATTCGATTTTGAATCATAGATTTTCTATATGTGGACTCACTGTATATATAAATTAAATGGACCACATTTTAAAAGAAAAAACATGTGATGTAAGGAAAAAATTTGCAGAGTTACTGTACCCACAGAAGGTCTCCCAGCAGGACAGAAAAAGAAGAGAAGGAGAAATAGGGTAGATAGTGTGTGTGTGTTATTTATATATATATATATATATATATATGTGTGTGTGTGTGTGTTTGTGTGTTTGTGTGTCTTTCAGCTCCTGTAACAAATCTCATTCAAACAAAGTTCATTTATAATTATGGTAAGGCTGCATGATATTAAAGAAAAATGTGATATATGATAACCTTATATGTGATACAATAATGCTTAAAATTTGTGAAATCAAATTAAATTACATTTAAAAACTGAAAATTAAATAACAAACATCTGGAATAAGAAAGCTTCATTACAACTTCTGATTGCAGTCTCTCTGCTATTTGCGTCAGCCTGAACTGACTATACATAAAGGTTCGGTATTCAGTATTTAGTGAAGTATTCAGTCATTGCAAATCAACACAATATTGCTATATGCACATTTGCAATATTTTCATGCACATTCAATATAGTGTGGAATCCTAATGTATGCATTTAAAAGATGCGTTTATCACAGCTATAAACTATGCATTTTGTCTACACTATAAACTGTATGTTTTATCAGGTTGTTCATTCAATGGGAACAAACCCATGACCTTGGCATTGTTAGCATAACACCAGCATGTGAAAATACTGAAAAGAAAAAGAGTGTTTTGTGTATTAGTATAGTGGCTGTTATTCCGCATCTATATTAATGGACACCTGAGCTTGCCTGTTCCAAGGTCAAATCCACGACTTCTCTTCCTGTGCCAGAAGCAGCCTGCATGGAGCCTGACTCAGTCTATCTCTGTCTCAGTAGCAACTGTTATACAAAAGATTCCTCCTATCAGCTAACAGATCTCCGGGGGTGGGGCTGAATAAATGACCGATCGGCCAATCGCTCAAGTGGAAACAATTAGTCATGTCTCCTCAGATGCTCCTCATGCTGTTTAATTAGCCTCATTAAGCCGGGTGGGCAGGCCAGCCTGAGGGGACACGCTGATACTGTAACCGTGGTTACAACTGTGCTTGAGTCAGGTTGACTGGTCCTCCATCTGACCCCTGGTTAGGATCTCATCGATCACCAATTAGGATATATTACGTTTTCCTAGACCCCCCAGTGCTAATAACATAAAAGATACAATTATGTGTAAAGTGGAAGATTGTGTTGAATGATAAGCTAACTCGTGTGCTGTCTTCCTGTATATTTGTTTAGTGGTTGTAGAAACTGTATGAATAAGCTCTTTCTATCCATGGGGAGATGTTTTTAAAAAACCTAAATAAAGTAATGCTATTCTAAAATAGATAAAAAATCTAAAAATACGAGCTCATTTCACCACTTTACTATAGTAACTGTTTTCTGAGTAATTGGTGAGTGGTGCTTTCCTCTGCAAACGTGCCACAACATTTTGGGTGATTGCCGGGAGGTTTCTTGGGTGTTCTAAATGGTTGCTAGGGCATTGATTTGTGGTCAGTACAGTATATTGGGTGTTTGCTGGGTTATGCTACTTATGGGCCCAAATAAAAAATGCCACCCCCAAAGCTTAATGACATTTAATACTTGGTGAAAGGGGTCTGTTCAAATTTCTAACCATAAATAGGAGAATTTATATTTAGCTCGACTAATAGATGAATATGAGATGTCCATGTCAATTATTAATCCACACAAGCCTCACTACTAAATTAATAGGCTATTACCAATTATGTTTTATTATAGTAACAGTTACTGTTTTTAGCTGTGATATTTCTGCATAGAATATGGTTATTATGGTAAATTGTGTGGGGGAGTTGGTCTGCTCTTTTTTTTGTTGACCACTTGATCTGGTTTATCCCGTTTGGCTGTCACAAACATCTTTTTCCATTTAATCTAACCTTAATCCTCTCTTCTGCTCAGATATCTCCTGCTGGATCCGACATCAGTCCTCTAACTAACCTACCTCTGCATTTTCCTTCCTTTTCCTCCGTGACCCGACTCTTCTGCCCTCCTCCAACGTTCATTCCTTCATTCTGTCAGCTCTCGCACTCCCTCGCCATCTGTACCGCCTTGATCTCCCTTTCTGATTATCCCTTTATCTCCCCCTATCTGTTTCTCACTGGCTATCTACAATGTCACTGTCACTTTAAAAGCTCCAAAGTTCGAGATTGGACGAGGCCGGGGAGGGAATGACAGAATTGCTCCAAAACTGTCATGTCTCAAGGCGTTCTTGCTCAGACTGCACCTGCACCTCACGCTTGCCCCGCCAACTGTCACTTACTGGGGCATGTCTGCGTGTTAAAGCTCTGAGCCTTAAACATCCAAGTCTTCTGGAATTCTGGCCTGTCACATTCACATCAAACAGTCTGTCCACTTGAATTTCAAGCCACCTCAGTGTTGAGAGTAGAAACGCCATTGAATCTGATTGATGTTGCGTGATTAAAGTAATTGTTTCATTGGAAGAATTTGGTGGCTGTTTTAGCGTCAAGCGTTTATTAAAAGATATGTTGTTTTAATATTTTGTTTTAGGTCTATATTTATTTAGAGTTCTAAATAGAGATCAAGTTCTAAATAAAGTAATTGGTATGTTCTCATCTTCAGATTATTTAAGTCAATGTTGGATGTTTCCTTTTTTTTTTAAAAAACAAAGGGCCTGATGTTTTAAGGCAGTTAACTAAGGCAATTGTTAACCAATATAAATAGTACCATGCTCTACTTGTGTCTGTTTTGTAAACAGAACAGGTTGGACAGATATTAAAGTGTGTCGCACATACACTAGATGTGCACAGCTGTGATTGAACATTCATTTAGTATTGATCCCCTTACAGAAAAGTTCTTTGGGGTTGCCATGGTAAAGTGAAGATGTTAGACAGTAAAACTGTGGTACTGAGTGATTGTACATATACCACTGTGTTTGTACTCCAAGATATTTCATGAATACTATTGTACCGTGTCCAAAAAACATGGTACTTTTTTAAAGTGTCAAACTGTTCCAGCTCCCTGGGAAAGCTCTCAGAACTTCTTTCTCAAAGTTATCAAAAACGTTATTGCAGTAACATTAGTAGAACTTTGTTAAACTTATAATAAATGTTACAGAAATACATAACATTTTGAATAAAATTAAAAAGTTATTCTTAAGTAGTTAGTGGACCGTTTTAACGTTTAATGTTACAGAATTAAAATGTTTGCATAGCATTCTTATAACCAAGCAATAGCGTTAATACATGACATAATACAAGACATTAATGTTGTTAAGACATTTTGAATGTTCCTAGAATAAAAAAAAAACATTTTTCATGTTTTTGTTGTTTAATGAAAATGTCAGGGAAACTTTCCTATAACCTAAAATTGTTTCTAATCACACATTGATTAGAAACAAATATGTACATTGCAATTGCTGAATTCCCTTTGTATTCTGCATAAAGCAATGTATCCTGTATAATCCAGTATTACAAATCTTTTCAAATTAATCATGTCATGGAGAATTTTATTTAGGCTCAAGAGTTGATCATTATATGCTATTCAACAGTACATCATTTTGAAAAGCTTTGCGTTGTGTTTTTGTTATGTAATAGCAATTTTGTTTCAATGCAAAGTAATATGATTGGGAGGCACAGAGCTGATGTCCCAGTATGACAATTCTAGAGGGTTCTGTTGAAACTGCACTGTGAGTGTTGAGGGGTTGCTTCAAATAGCATCGTTGCCTTGAGTATCTTCTCCACCTGTTTTGATGAAGCAGGTTTTGTGTAGTGTTTATTGCCTCCTACAGTGAGGGCATCTGTTGATTTGTCTGGAGGGTTCTCACAGCACACTTGAAAATGAGAACATTCTCCATGTTGTTTAGGGCACATATTAACCTCCTGCCCTCCCTGATCTGTGTGCTTCTGTCACAGTTTCACTATTTCAAAAACAGTGTATAATACTTAAGATACAATACTTGTAATACTTAAGAAACATCAAATCAGCAGGAGTGCAGTTACCCAGATATCATGGAGAGTTCTCAGAATGTTGACTAATGTTCTGTAAGCGTTCTCATGCTTATCAACACACATTCTTACAGAAAAACCTTTCAACGTTATATATCATATATATCGAAAATGTTATTAAGTCGTTAGTGGAGCGTTTTAAAAATTACAGAATTTACATTGAATATTGTTATTCTAACCAAGCCATAACAGCATCTACTACAACATTAATACAACATATTTTGAACGTTTGTAGAACATTCAATATAACATTTTTAATGTTTTTGTTGCTTAATAGAAATATTAGGGAAACATTCTTACAACCTAAAATTGTTAGCCGGGTGTACTAAATAACAGTACAGTTCTGAGTACAGTACAGTTGTGATTTTGCTACAGGTAACAACGGTAGATTTTTTATGTCTAGACTCTTCTGGTGTGATTTAATCTATCCGTATTTGTTCATAATCTAATGTCCTTGTTTTTGGCTTTCTTTTTTATGGCTTTCAGTTCATTTGCCATGTCTAAGGTTGCAGTGAATAAACTGCACTGGCGCTCCAAAGTGCAAGAGAGCTTCGTACCGCTGGTGGGCAGCTCTGGGGACCTGGGTGTCGCCATTGGAGGCGGGGCGGATTATGGAGAGTTCCCATTTGTCACTGCTGCTCCAGGGGGAGGGATCACTGTTGGCGATATCATACTAGAAATCGGTGGAACTCCTGTTTTGGGACTGACTCTAGGAGATGTGCGCGGGGTTCTAAACTCCTGTCCCCATCCAATCCGCATCAAGACAGTGTCTCCAGGTAATTTTAGCGCTTTGCAAACTCCCTTAACTGGTTTAAACAGTAAACTGAATTTTCTAAATAAAGTTCTCAGAGTTTTGGTTTCTTTTTTACCGTGTTTATGATAGCATTTACAGTAAACAGACCAGAGGTGATGTATATAGCTTGTCATTTAAACAATGTCACATATGGTGGACACAAATCTTTGCATTAAACAAATAATGCAAAGGAATACATTTCATAAAGTTTGTTGTGAAAAAAAGTATTTTCACATTGTTTTGTTGTCAGACATTTTGTGTGACTTAGGTATCCAAAAGTGTTCAAATACTTTTTGGATCGACTGTGTTTCAAATAAAATGCAATTATGCATTTTGTGGATATCAATGAATGAATTTTAAATTAGTTTTTGTTCTCATAAATCTCATTTTTAAAATTACTTTCCCTCTCTGTCGCCATCTCTGTTTAAACCATTAAATTGCAGATTGTTTTGCATACTTACACTTAAGCTGGGCTCACACTGTGCAATTTTTAATAGTCCTTTGCGGTTGTTGCTTGTCACACTATACAAACATGATCGCCATGTTCGTATAGTGTGACACTGTATAATCACACTCTAGGGTCTGTTGTTATAATGTCAGACTGTACGACAGTCAAGACGCGACAAAAACGGACGTACACAAGAAGATTTGTCCTGTAATTTAACATCATCAATCTGTGACCCACGTTGTAGCTAGCAAACAAAAGCAATATGTAGCGTTTGTTTTGTTAATTTGCATGCCTTTCTTCTTGTTGTACTGTCCACATGACTCGTTTCGACATTTTCACTGAGGTGGCTTGAAGTTGTCGCACTAATTACATCATCAGGTTCAGCGCTCCTATTGGTTCTTGGAGATGTCACACCTCAGGAAAGTGTGTGAAATCTTCTGACACTGACAGAATTTAATCGGAGGAAAAACTGATCACAACGGCCATTAATCGGCTATCTGAACATGTCAAACGATAAAGGCAACAGATTTTAGCCTAGGATTATAGGAAAAGTTTAGGATTTCCAAAATTTGTCTCAGACAACCAAATCGTCGCCAAAATCCCACAGTGTGAGCAGGCCTTTAGATATGGTGAAGTCCAATGAAATCAAACTGACATTTCTCAGGAAATCCGACCCAACAGTTCCAATTATAAATCATACTCATATAAATCATATTATAAGTCATATTCATATAAGTTATTATATAAACTCACCATTGTGAATTGGGGTAAGGTAATGAGATGATATATAAAACATAATCTGTTTTTAATATATAATATCTGTTACATAATATATTTGATCAATAACAATTTTTGTTTATTTTAAACCAAAAAAAGTTAGAGAGTAAAGCTTTAAAATGATGTCAACCTGATATACCAAGCTTATTTCTACAAGCGTTAAGTTTAATTGTCAGTAAGCCAGTCATAGGCTGAGCAGTTGGCTCAACCAATGGTACGATTTAGGACACAACAACCTTTTTGTCTAAACAATGGCAGGTGGGGGAGTGTTTGAGAAACCTGTTTCTACATTTTTGCACGTTTCTGTTTGGTGCCACACAAAGGCAACACACGGCAGCTTTAATGTCATCAAACCGTACTGCTTGTGCAAATGTAACGATCTGACATTTAACAGCCTGAAATGTGTACTCTTGCAGCAGTGGATAAAGATGATTTCTGAACCAGAAAGCAATCCATCTTTTTGTCAGTTCCTCATATACAGAATTTGGTTCTTGGGTGCAAGATGGTGTTTTTTTGTCATGTGTGTCGTATGTCACCCCTAGAGGGCGCAGATATTTATCACATGGTGTCATGGAACGGAAATTATTTTTATATGTCATACCTGACCATGACTTTCCCTGTCCTCTGTCTTTAGATTGATGAGCAACATAAGTCTCTTTCTTTCTCTCTCTCTCTCTCTCTCGCTCTCTCTCTCTGCATTTCTATTTCCTGTTCTCTCACTTTCAACACCTTCAACAGCTGACTACAGTGTATTAAAGAGCTAGAGTATTAGGTTAGCATGTAACATGTTGCATTGGCTGATTAGCTGAATATCTTAAAGATCTAGAAATACGCACCTATGCATCTTGTTCTATTGTTAGTGTGTGTCTTTTGATCTGGCTGTGTATCCTACATAAACACAATAGCCACGAACTAGAGAAGCTTTGTGCTAATTCTGGCAGTTCTATTTTGAAAAAGATCAATATGTACAGTCCCTGGTGAAATACATCCAGTCTTTATAAAAATGGCTCTGGCTTCCAAACCGTGGAATTGATGATGATGAATGCCTTTGAGGATTTTTTTCATTAAGACCTATTTCGTTTCCATTGTTGCATTTTGATTTTGCCTGCCTGCAATTTACTGAATTGCTAGAGGAGAATAAATTATTAAACTACAGTAGAGTTTTGCATTATATGAGGAGTGGTGCTTACCTGTGTGGAACCTGCCCTCACGACACTGGGTGGTTGCCAGATCATTGCTGTGGGGCTGCTAAGGGAGGTCTAAAAAGCTGTCAGCACCTTGCTAAGCAGTTGCAAGGGTGTTGCCAGGAGGTTCTGGATAGGTACTTACTGACCCAAGTTAAAATAAACCACCACTAGGCATCTGTGATATTCTGTGTTTTAGGTATGAGGCAGGTCTCTCCTTTAATGTACTGTATGTGTAATGTACTGTGTGGGATTATTGTGAGGTGAATATTGTAAGCCCAAACTCTTAGAAAGGTAACAGCACACCTCATATCAACAAACCACACGATTTGAGATATAATTGATGTCAGCAGCTTAAATGTTTTAATAAGTTTAATACTTAAGGGTAAGTTTTTTATACCAGTCCATACTTACAAGCAACTGTAATAGTTATGCTAGATTTAGCAAACACCGCTGATTTGGTTGAATTAAATAAAGTTTGGTCAGAACAGCATTCCAGACATAGCATTCATTTAGAACATCATAGTGGTCATATCATACCTATATACTGTGTGTGTGTGTGTGTGTGTATGTGTGTGTGTGTGTGGTTTCAGGGCTTTATGAGAACTGTGAGCTGTGTTTTATTACTGTGAGAGGTGGTGTGGGGGTGGGTCTGTCATTTTGATGGGTTTGAGAGGCACTCTGTTCATCTATAACAGCCAAGTGGTCTGTCATGAGAGACCATAAAGCACACCGGATGAAATGAAGAGATCAGCCATGTTGAGTAGAGTACTGGGCAACCATGTCAATACTGTGTGTATGTGTGTGTTTATTTGTACCTTTAAAGGTTGTGTGAGTGTGTTTCTGTATAGTACCATTATATCCATAATGTATTTCTACATATTACAATACTGTATTGTGCTAAACATAAAACAAATATGTTAGTAGTCTTTACCAGCTAGTGTCTGTTTGCTTTCTTGTGAAAATTAGCCATGGTTATGCTACAGTGAAAGTGTAGTTTTGCTGTCGTGTTTTTAATAGTGTTTTTGGTACATTGATTCGCAGTTATATAACCACAGTTTTACTACAAATGTAGCAAAACCATGCTTAGTGTGTGGTTACTATGTTTTAACTATAGTAATGATGTTTTTTTTTACTGTAGTAAAACTATGGAAGGTAAGGGCTGTTGGGTGGTAAAACAACCCTGGCTTCAGTTGATGGATTAGAAACACCTCTAATATCTTCAAAGGTTAATCAATACTTTCTCCAGGGACTAGAGAGGAATGTGTGTGTGTGTTTGTGTGTGTGTATGTTCAATATTGCAATGTCTTCAGTTTTTATACACTGCAGATTTCGAGGCATGTAAGCATATTTTCTCATGTAAGAATGTTTATATTAATTTAGGGCTTATTACTCTGTGCGTGTAAAATGCCTTTTTGTCTTTCCCTGTCTCTCTGTAATTTTCTGTTTGTCGTTCTTTCAGGTTCAGCTCTATGCAAGGATTTAAGGTTATATCTCAGCAAATGTTTCACACCCGGATCTATGGACAGTCAACTCCAGCAGGTGATCAGAGAAAACCTGTACCTGAGAGCTGTACCTTGTGAGTACCCCAGAGAAACAGTGTATTGCATTGTGTTGTATTGTGAACAGATAGCCCCACCCCAAAAACATGATTGGTTGAACTGGTTTTGCTTTGTTGGGTTGGTCGGGATGCTCAAACAAACAGTTATGTTTGAGCTCAAACAAGCAAATGTTTTGATAATGCCTGAGAGGCACAATATTTACACTTTTCAGGGAATCAACCTATCAATAGCGTATGTAAATGGTTTACGTAACATTTTCTGTTTTTGCAAACTTCACAAAACTAAGCAAGTTTGTCAAAGAGGAACACATGAGATTATTAGGGATCAGACTAGATTTAGACCATAACTCAACATGCTGCAAAAATAAGCTTATTTCACGCAACAGCACGTACAATAGACTGATCAAACTCAAGGTACGGCAGCTTTGCAATGAAGTGCTAATTGGGGTGTGAGGCATTTATAAGGAAATAGGTGTCAACAGCTCCAACTGGTTTCAGTGCATCAAGAGAGAAAGGATACGAGAGGCGAGACAAGAAAATTAGGGAACGTTAAAAGAAAGCTTTTAAAGGCATGAGCTGTTGTTTTGTGAAACAAAAAAAAGAAAAGAAATTTACAGTTCATAGCGATAAAAAAACATCAAGCATAAAAAAACATTAAAATATTATTTTAATGGAAAATGTGACATTTGTGTAAAGATTATATAAGTTATGTAGTGTTAAGTTATATTCAGTTATATAGTGACCCGTGTGTCCAGTTCGCACTAATGATTGGGTCACATTCATTACTACACATGTGAGAACCAATGCAGATGTCAGTGCTGTCAACACAATATTTAGGAATCTGGGTGCAACTATGGACTTATAATGGACAATACAGTAGCTTTTTACAGTACTTACAGTAGCTTCACCGTCACTGGTCACTATAAGATTGAATAGCAAAAGCTATGTGTGATAAACATGGGTTTGGAATAACATGAGTGAAAAATTACATTGTCTTTTTAGGAAAATAGATATTCCTGTACTATGGGAAGGAGCTTCTTATAAATAATACCAAAACAAGAATAAAAGCAAGACATATACTATAAAGCTTTGATGGAGAAAATAAACAGACAAGTCGTCCTCAAAACAATTCCCTGTTTTTAACTTTCTTCATCTTTATCAGTTTTATTCTCAGTTTTAAAACTTTAATTATATTTTGAGTAATTAGTTACCATTTAATCTGCCTGTGGAGGATAAGTCACAAATTTGAATGAACCTCCATCAAAACCATAAGCCTTTTGTTAAGTAGATGAAGTTTTGCTACATTTTATGGTGGAATTATTACACTGTGAAACTACTGTGAATTTTGATCCTGTCTCTCGTTATTTCTCTTCATTAATTGTTCATTTATTGTAATATTAACTGTTTAACTGTGCGTATGTTTGGGGCAAAAAGAGGAGGTGCCTCAAAAAACAATAGGAAATAAACAAAGAAAACAATATGATATAATGAAATATATGATTAAATAATGTATAAATTATTAATTTTTGTTTAAATAAAATTTTCAACATTTTATCGGCACTAGCCGATAAAAGAAGAAAGAGGTAGCAAATCTTTTTGTTCTAATATGGGTTGTTTTTAAATAGTGTGTGGTAATAAGTGATAATATGTACATTAAATAAGAATGAAACATGAATTTATATAAAACCCAAATGAAGAGAGTTCAGAAGTCCACCACATGCCGGAATTTCCAAACACTTGATTTGTTGTGTTATTCCTCTGCTGCCATCTCAGTTCACCAGAAGCACATGATCTGGCTCCATGCATGTATCTGTACACGTGTGTTGGTCATGGTCTTTAAATTTGAAGGGATACATTGACTTGAGTGGGGTAATCTCTAATTTATAGTGAAGTAGGTCATGCCAAGCTTGACATTGCTCACCGTGTGCCATTCTGTTTGCTAAGAGCCCCTCTAAACACACGAACAAGCCCACATGAAACACACAATCAAAGACTGCAGGCGTGCCTTTAAACTAGTTTTTGGCTTTGCCAAAACACACATGACTAATTTGGGACACAGCAGTGTATATTTTGTTTAAAATGACTCCACTGTTTGTCACTAATAACAAACTAAAGTACAGCTAAATAATATCAGTAGTTTAAGGACTAAAATATATGGTTGTTATATGTTTAAACAAAATATGCAACATTTTTAAAAAATATTTAAAGAATTTAAAATTTACTTCACCCACCATTAGCAGGTGTGACAAGTTCATTTTGGACCCTGCATGAATCTTAATACCTTAAGCCTTTGGAAGACAATATTTGAGCAAATTGGATGCCTTTAGTCCTCTTTGATGGTGTATTTCAGTACACTTCAAGATACTGATGTAATCACAGCAGTAGGACTGATTTAGCAGTGTAATAGGCCTGAATAAATTGACAAATTGTATTTGAAAAAGCTGATTCCATTATGATAGTGAACCGGATTAGAAATAATCACATTACAGTCAAAGCTTTGAAGGAAATGGATCTGGTCATAGCAAACTGACTCTGATGTTTAGTGAATGCAAAAAAAGAAATTTGTTACCAAAGTCCACAATTCCCCCAGGCAGCTGCTGTTATTTGTTAATAGCCATGCAAGTCTTATCTTCTTGAACATAGAAAGACTGAAATCTCAAAAACTGGTATCCAAATCTCCAACCCATGTAACCATGCAAATAAGGCCATAAAATTAGTGCTAAACAGAATTTACACAGTATTTTCCTATCATGCAAGATTGTTGAGTACTAGGTTTTAGAGGATGTAGCAGAGCATTATCTAGCATACTTGTGCTGTATGAGCTGTTTAAAATTAAAGTGACCTATTTGCCAAGTTAAATGTGACCTCTGCTTTTAACCCATCACTGGTGAGGAGTGAACACACAATGCAAGTTGTAAACACACACTCCCACCCGGAGCAGTGGGCAGCCCTGCTGTACCCAGGGAGCGAGCGGGAATTGGGTGCCTTGCACAGAGTGATTATAGACATGGTTGATGGTTTCATCCATGGTTCTCTATTCATCCATGGTGAATAGAGTCAATGAGTGTTCACAGCTAATTAATTCTTTGTTATTATTATTACTGTACTGTGTGCTTTCAGTGTAACATAGCTGGGTAGATGTCTCTGGCCCTAAAGCAGCTGTAGTCTGGTTAAGTTGAGGAGACAGAGGGCCTGCTATGGCCTCTGGCTGTGAGCTCAAGTTTCATCTGACAGACATGACAAACAGCAGTGTAAACACTGTGGATGCCCCCAGCTCGGTAGTCATACTTTACCTGTGTCATATATGCAGATGTAACAATAACAGTAATTGAGGTGACGTGAATACATAAACCATCACGCTTTGATGTGAGGTAAAAAAAAATAAGGAAAGAAATCCATGCTAATAGCCTGAGTTTAGCCTGACCTTGACTCTTCTGAAGCAACTGAAAATTGTCCAATTCTCATATTATATTATGAGGAATTTATCGCATACACCATGTCTATTTTTTTAGCCACTGTGGCGTGTAAGCAGGCTCTGTTCCAAAACCTAGTGCACTTCCTAGGAAGGAAACATTTTTAGGCATCATAAGAACGCTCCTGATTTGGACATGGTGTCAAAATATAAGAAGCTTAATAATTGTGGTACCTTCTAAAATACTTTCTTTGTGTCAAATTCTAAGGCAGCATCGTAAATATTCTTTATAGAGATAGCAATCCCATAATGCATTGCAATGAGCTCAGTGAAGTTAATCCAAGATGGCAGACAAGTCACAAGAAATGCTGATTATAAATATATTCTAATCAATACTGAAAAGCATCAATAAAAGTTTAGTCTATTTAAACGTGACAATTTTTTGTGGGATATGTATTATGTTTCTTTTTAGAGTATGATGATATTAGCTTAGAAACTGTTTAATATAGCTGTAGACAGGGGAACAGTTTGCAAATAATATATTACAATAACACTTGTACTATAAAGTCTACATATTGGAATATTTAAATCCCCATCAAACATTTTAATTTTATATGTACATTTTATTTTAGATTTCATTTGAAAATCATTTGCTTTCTGGTCGTATTTCTGCTTTACTCTCTAATTCGCTTTCTGTATCTGATTGCTTGTGCAAGTATAGGCTTGCCCAAGCTTGATTGAATTGTTTAATGCAGTTTATAAGGTTTATAGAGAGGTCAGCAGCATGCATAAAGTGTGCATTCAATTATTTCTGTTCATCAGACTTCACTTCCATCCTAGTTTTCTTTGTTTCTCAGAAGGTATTTCTGAGATATAGGTATATATATGAAGCATATTCTGGATATTTAAGGTCAGTTTGTAATGATTTCAAATGTGAACACATTAGAATAAAACAAATGCGTACTGCATTGTTGCTGTTCCATTAAAGCAGAGCCATTGAACGCTAAACATTGACTGAGGGAAACAGAGAGAATGTGAGTACAGTGAGTTCACATGGTCCATTGCTACAGAGCAGAGCAGGACATAAAGGATTAAACCGCTTAAAAGAATTAAGAAACGCTAGGCCGTTTATCAATTATTCATGCAATAGAATCAAATTAAATGGCTTTTATAATGGGTAAGTACAAACAGGCTTCTTCAGAGAAAAGATTCCTTTGCTGCATTGTTTGTTTTGCTTCCACTGTTTGTTGTGCTACGTCATTCAACAAACTTTCAAAAACAGCTCATTTAACGGCATTTATAAAAAAATATATTTTTACAGAAATACAAAACTCTTTCATACGACATTAGTGTAAAACATAGATGCATAAAAGATTCATGTGTGTGTTGGAAGATTTTGTCATTATTTTGCTTGTGTTTGCCTTCAGCCTAATTTGTGTCCCTCTGCATAGTGGAAATAAGCTTCATCCGTACGCCCTACTGAATCCCTCTGTGCTAATGTTGAGAGGAGATTTCATCTGTTTGTATGTTTGTTTTGAGTGTGAGCCAGTGTATGATTGTCACTTTTGCTCTTGTGTAGCTTTATGACATTTTGTCATCAGAAGAACCTTGGGCATGCGGAGGTCACAGTGAGGTTATTTTCAGAGGGTCACCATTATGACTCAGCGGGTCAAAAACCCTTGACAACAATTAATGGACTCATCATTAATTCATGGTTTGAGAGTCTCATAATGTATTCTTGATGTCTCAGATGTGTGGTTCAATCACTTAGAGATCATTATTCACACTGAGCTTGTCTCGGGTGTGTTAGGGGATATCTGTGCATCCCACTGAGCTTAAGAATTGAAATGTTGAGAGTTTATTAGTGTGTCTGGGTCATTTATATGAGGTGTCAGGCAGTGACAGCAGTGTGTGATGTGCTATACTTCAACTATTTAAAACTATGTTTTTGTCATTTGTGTAATTAATATATATATATGTCTATTCATGTTAATTGAGATGCTGCGTGGAATATGTTTACTTGCATACCACATGCCTATTTTGACAAATGATTAAAGATGTTAAAATGGTCACCAGTTACAGCTTTTAAAATATATACTTTCCTTTTACATTCATATAAATTTAAATATGTGGTTCATTTACATTTATTTTACATTTTATTCCTCAGCTTAACCATTAAATTTTTTTAAACGAAAGTATTTATATAATGCAAATATAATCATGTACACGATATGTGTATAATATATGGTATTTCATATAGTTTATATATTGTTAGCAGTATTTAAAACAGTTGTGTTAATGTTTTAAATGTGTAAATGCATTTTAAATTTACAAAACGGTTAATCATTTACAGGCAAGAGTTTTAAAGATTACTGGCATTTCTTCTGGAAGCATCCATTATTAAGACTGATGCATGTAAATTTGTCATGTTTGTAATATTTGCATACTAAATGGTGATTGTTTTTTTCTTATTATATCTATTAAGTATCTATCCCTCTCAGTATGTGTCCACTGGTGTGGAAGAAACCCGCTCAATATGGTCCGAACTGCTTTAGGGGTGTATCCATGAAATGTACATCAGTGTGGTTGTCCGCAGTGTGATCTGTGATCGCTTTCAATACACAATCAATAAAGTCATCATATTTACATGATAACAGTTTAGAAAATGCTTAATTTCCAATGTCAAGTTACTTCAGTTTAGTTAATGCAACTACAGCCAGATTGTAATGAAAAATTTGATTTATGCACTGAATCCTTTGATTTATGCACTAAAATTCCAGCTTGTATTGGCTCATTTTTAAACCTTTATTCTATTATGTAACATACATGTGCACATATTTACATTATATACATTTAACTTTTCTTTGCTTTGAAATTGTTCCCTTATTTGAAGGTTTAATAAGGATTTTAAATCCCAGGTTGTTAATGTGTTCTAATCTTCAGATCTGTCCCCCATGGTACTGTATGTGTCATGCTCTATATTATTAAATTAACATGCAGGTGTTCATACATGACAAACAATTTATGTAATTATGTGTATGAATAATAGGTATGTGGAGGCCTCTCTTACTATACAGCATTTGTGTATTCACAGCAGTATTCTGGCACAAAATTTGTGCATTAAGCATTACACACACACACACACACACACAAGTTTGCTCACAAGCAAACACACACACACATCCTTGAGGCCATCGTTAAATTAGACAGATGATGCATCTCTGTCTTCTTACTGTGTCCTCTTCTCTAGCTGTGATTGAAGCATGGTGGGTGTGGCAGTAAGTAATTCGGTCTGATCATTCCAATAGGCCCCTGGCTATGTAAGCCACTGGTGGATCAATACACACACACACACACACACACACTCTACAGGACCTCAGAGGCAAGTGTTAAGACTAATGTTCATGTTGTGATGCATTGGGGGATTTTACTTATCAGACTCTTAATTAGAGAAATCAAAGTGGAAAGTAGGAAGGATTTGTGGGTGTGTTTGCGCTGTGGGTGTGTGATGTAACAGAGAGGAACAGTGATAAAGAATTTGTGATTGATGTTGTGTCAGTGTTAAACCGTTTAGAGACTACAGCAAGAGAGAGAGAGCGAGGGCGATGTCAGATTTTTGAGGCTGGACCGCTTTAATTGGTCTAGGCTGTTCATAGCCTTGTTGCCTGTCATTTAAGGGTGGATGGAGAGGAAAAACATGCCATCTTAATCTGTGCCTGCACACACACGCTGAACTGAAGGCCGTATGTCAATAATTCTGTAGCTTACTTTGGATGGATTTGTTGTATTTTATGTGTTCTTTGCTATCGTCCGCAGGTACAACTAGACAGCCGCGGGACGGGGAACTCACAGGAGTCGACTATAACTTTGTCTCGGTTGAGGAGTTCTTTTCACTTGAGGAGTCTGGGGCGCTGCTGGAGAGCGGCAAGTTCAAAGGTCAGTGCCCATATGAGTCTATACCATAAAAATCAATAAAAACATACACAAGGGTTAATGGAGAGTTACAACTAATTACTGTAATTATTCTCAGTGTTCTTAAATAGAGCCAACATCCTGTATTAGCAGGCCAATACTGTTTCATCTTATACAGTTTAATAGCTTCCTGTGTTCCAAACTTTGTTTAAATACAATATTGCATAACATTTGCCTTTGGCCATGTATGATTATCAACACATGCATTTATGTTTCCTGTAATCTTAATTGCATTGTAAAGATATTTATACCATCTATGCATGAAAATAAAAAGCTTTTCATTCTATGAATTGGAAGAGAAAGAGCCTCCGCCAACTAGTGTTGAGAAAAACTGCAGCATTTTTAATGTGTTAGTGACTTGTGCTTTCCATTGATAGTAGCAAAACGAGGAGTATATATGTTTTAAAACATTAGTGTAAATTAATGTAAAATATAAGGTACAGGGTAATACATTAGAGATGTACCATAGTATTTTTATGTACATAAAATATGTAAATAATACTAATGAGTTCATGATATAGCTATCTGATGCCTTCACTGTACCATAGTGCCATCTCTGTGCTTTATTTTGTAGTCTACACAGCCATCATATTCAGCTCTGCCTTTTTTGAACAGCTATTCTTGAGATAATACATTTTAATACTGCAAAAATAATCTCCTAATTCTTTTATCTTTTTGTTTAATCCAGTCAATGTTTAATCCAGTCAATGTTACAATGTAAATTTTTTGCTGAATTGGTCATGTGCATTTTTTTGGATCATATCCAAATTGTAATGGCATTTTAATACTTATATGGTAATAACTTTTCTTTCTGCCTTGAGGAGAGACGTTAACTAAGGTCTTTTAATCTGGTAATCAATTTAAACAACTGATATACTAAGTGGCCTTGCATTTAAATTTTATTATCCTTTTGTGTAACTTCAGTCCATCTATTTCATTATGTTCAGAATGTAGCTTAAAGAAATAAAATTTCACCAGCACCAAACCAGCGCTAACCAGGAAAACCAACCTGGACCGCCATAGAAATGCACATTAAGCTAGTCTTTTCATCACTCTTTTCAAAATGTAACCACATTATTACATGTTTATACCAAATATTTTAAATTATTTTTTACTATTATGTTAATATACCCTCTGAAATAGGCATATCAGATGCAGTGCATTTCAGTATTATAAACTATTTCAGAAGAGTGGGATTAAGAGTGGGAAACAGAACCACATTGCTATATCAGCATCATTATTGTTGGCTTTGTGACATGTGTGCCTTTAACATGTGAATTATGACTCTCAGGGGCCAGATCGCCTACCTCGCCTGATTAAATGAATAAAATGAATTAGCATAAAAATACAGCCGCGTTTACAGAACCCCATAAACGTCATTCTCACCTTGGCGATATGGTCGCATGATTTACTTACCGCCGCAAGTTACGTGATCAATAACAGATGGGGATCAGCATGTGTCTAAAACGCTGTTGAAAGAATGTCTGTGGATGTACATGTAGTATCACTTCAGCTGTATAGTGTTACGGGTGATTTTTTCATGCTTTTAGTAAATATACAATAACAGTATAATAGAATATAATGTGATGTTAAGGTGACCTTTATAACCAACCTTTGTTTGTGGTCCTGTTGGCTATTTCTGATGAAATAAAGCTATTGGTTCACTCTGAAATACATAATACAGAACATTCATGCCTTGGGTCATGAGTATGTAAATCATATAATGGTAAATACACACAGTACACAAATATCCAGGGTCATGAAGTCAGCTTGGTTTAGTTGCCAGTTCAGTGTTATGCAAATGACACTATATAGTCATGGTAACATGTTTTCTGGGGAATTGAGGTGAAAGGAGAGCTGATGACATAATCAGCCGGGTATTCAAAAAATACTGTAACGGTTGTCTGCTGGTCTACCTTATATTGATACAAATATGTGTCTGTGCTTGAGTGTCACTGATAAACTGTGGAATATGTATCAAAAGTATTCACAAACATAAAACTGTAAAATTAGTAATCTACTGGGCAAATAAATTAAACCACTTGCTTTTATAATATTTAAAAGTATAACATAAATACAAAAAGGCACATATATTTTTTATTGTTATGCATTTTTTACATAACAGTTCTGGATGAATTGGTATATTTTATTACATTGCCTCTTTCATTATAGAAAAATGCCTTTATATCATATCTCATTGTTTATATTGTCTGATAAGGGGTTAACATCCCCCCTTTCCATCTCAGAATCACTCTTGGTGAATTGCATATGTTAATTAAACGTCTATTTGTTGGAGGTTTTAATTATTTCCGTACTGATGAGAGTTCAGTCGTGGTGCATATATCCAGCTGTTCAAGTACATCTCTATGCACATCACACATCACAAACTACTGTTTGGCGGAGGGTGCTGTAGCAGCCCCACATTGGAAGACCAAATTACCAGCACAATTAAATACTACAAAACCTAGAAACACACCTGTTCTTGAATACTATAACTGATCAGCCTCTTCTCATCTCCACTGGTTTAGGTAACTACTATGGAACTCCTCGTCCCGTTCACATCAATCCTGATAGCCCCCCCATCACCTACCAGGAGCACAGGAACCTGCTGAGAAAATTCCGCACCCGTAGCAAGTCCCTCAGCAACCTAGAAAAAGCAGGCGAGGAGGGTGACAACAGCGAGGAGGACTCGGGGCTGTCAGGTAGGAGGAACGGTGATAAGGTCTGGTCTGTGTGGTTGTAATAGCTAATGCTTAATATGCCAAATCACACTTGACATCAGACTGTTCCACTGATGTCACATGGTCTTATTATGCTCGGCACATGTACACATATAATTCCAAAAAAAGCTTAGAAACCAAATGCTGTATTTTTAAATCGAATTTTATGTAAATCAAATTGAATGTAGTCTTCTTGATAGTCCGATTAAATAATGATTACAGAAAAAAGATTGTCTATTTTTTGGATTTAGGACTTTTAAATAATAACAAAAATTATAACAAAACAACAAAATTATTCTTACTAATAAACCTTTTTAACTTTTTTTGTGGTTATTATCGTTTTGGGTTAATTTGCCATAGTGGACATTGAACATCAAGTCTGACCAATTGCATTGTGGGATATAATACATAGCAAAGTATACTCTGTTGTATACTGGTTATTTTGGCAAATGTAGTAGATCATCCTATCAGGATTGTAGTGCATGCACAAAAATGTACTCAAGTTGGTCAGGTAAGCAGTGCAGTGATCACAAATGTCTGTATGTTACTGTACATGTAATGGCTTGTAGTTGAAAGTCTATGCTAGACAGTAATTTGGCATTGGAACGATAGAACTAACAGTGTAGAAGCAATGCTAAATAACTGTGATGCTGGCACAGGAAATTGCTAAAGGTGACCGTGATGAGAGATGCACAGCATGTCCACTTTGTGGAGTTTTAGTCTGTAGTTCTGTTATGTTCCTGTTTCCTTCCTGTTTGTTCTCACCTGAATCCTGTTATCCACCTTAGCCCTTGTGTATTGAAGTCCTTTAAATTTTCTCTTTAAAACTGCAAACTAAATGTCAGAATATACAGATGTGCTAAAACTCATACTGTACCTAAAACACAGTGGTGAGTCAGTCTTTAGTTATCATGGTCCCAAACTGTGGAACTCTCTGTCAGCCTACAGTATGAGTTTTCTTTAGTTTCTTTTCTAGACATGCTTAGGTTCATCTATCTACTGTAAGACACTTTGTTAACAAGGTTTTATCTATTGTGACGAGGCGCACCGGGGCTATCAGCGTCGCCCTGGCAACGGACGCGCCGCACCTGCCCGAGCTCATCACGGGCGGACCGGGCACAGCTGCGGCGCGTCACCGCACGGCGTCAAAACGCCGCCGCCTTCCGCCAAACGGGACGGAGAGAGTCTGATGAGGAGAAGGAAGGCAAACACTGGAAAGACTGGAGCGAAGCCGAGAAGTGCCGCCAGCCGGAGATACGTTGCGTGTCCCCCGCGACCGCCGAGAGCAGCGAGTGGCCGGAAGCC